>VYZW01018503.1:25732-67362 GCA_013401315.1 Balaeniceps rex | reverse complement strand
AACTTCTTAATAATATTCTAATAAGTATTTGTTTATTTCATGTTCATAACAGTTAATCTATACATAACTCACAAATACTTTCAAGCTCATAGCTAACACTTGTTAAATTTTGATTAGTTTCAATTATCTCCATAGTTTTATTTCTGTATTATATAATATATATAAGGTTATATAACTAATCAATGCAATTGAAAATTTTGAACTGTGTATTGGAGGAGGTGGTAGGTGTCATGTAAGTTCTTGATATTTTCCATGTGATTTTCAATTTACTTCAGTATATATTCTAATATTTGCTTTTTGATTTATTCATGATGGATAGTTTCTTTCCTTATAATGCTGATATAAAACACCCTCAAAAATGTGGTAGAATTTGGCAAATACCTCTAAAATACGAATATTTAAATAAAAATTTAAATGAATATTTAAATAAAGATAAATAAACATCTAAAAATAACTATGACAATTTGCAGAAAGCATTTATTCTCAAATGTAACCCCTTTCTGCTTTGGTTGATGTCAAACCACTTAGGATTCATATTTCAGTACAACACTGCGCCTTTCCTCTGGCTCTTTTTTCATAACTGATATAGGAAGCTCTTATGCCTACTCATAAGACCATTTCTATTCTGAACAGAACATTAAGATTTTAATTCAGTTTAAAAGCAGTGATTAAAAGCAAAATTTCAGTTATATTTAAGGATAAATTTTAACTTAAACAAATGTGTAAGTAAGTTCTGTTCTGAATATAATGGTCATGTGCAGGCACTTATATGCAGAGGTATGAGTATAATTAAGTTAAATGGTTGCAAACATTGTAGAACAGAACTATAATTACTATTTGATAATTGATTTTATGAATGTTACAGCCTTTTAGATACTATTATGAAAAGCATCTGTCTCAGCAACTGGCAGGAACTTTTGAAAATAATCTGTAGTTTTTATCTTTGGGTTTAACAAAAGTCACATAGTAATCATCAGCCTATGAGATCTGAAGAATAAATCAAAGTATGGCTTGCTTCTTCAGATTTGTCTCCTGGTTTTATTGTAACAGACAGTACATTGTTACTTTATTGCAGTTCCTACAGTCATGTTTCTTATTTTTTAAACACTCTATCCATCAAATTTACATGAATGACATTTAGTTCCTGTGGCATTGCCTGGGCTGCTTTAAAGTTGTCTACTGCTTTAGCACTGTAAGTTCATGCAAGTATTTTGATATTAAGGAGGTAATCATTGTTTGAAGACCTGCTGGAAAAGAAGCACTTTACAGCATTCACAAAATTCTAAGAAATTGCCAATGATTGGATTACATGTTTATAAAAACAACAAAGAGAAATTAAGTAACATCTTACATTTTAATTATGAGACAGTCTTAGAATTGAAATGTAACATTTATGTATTTTTCTCTCAATTCTGTTTTAACTGATACAGTGCAGCAATCCTTTCTACTTGCTTTTGAGAGTGTAGAAATATTGCCACTAAACTGGCTTTAGTTTCTTTACATGCAAAGCTGCAATTTCAGGCCTGAAAGCATGCAAAGCCTGTTTAAACTTATGCTCTGACCTTATTTTTTCTGAGCTGTGTACCTATTTACTATGAGTAATCTCCAGAAATTTTTATTTCCCCCTCACTAAATTGGAAGATTAAGTAACAGCAAAGTTCATGAGAGAGATATGGAAAATGAAGTGAATCTTGCATGTGTTAACCTGTAAATTTTGAGTGTTTCTTGTCAGGGCACCTTAAAGTCTATTGATTTAAAATAGCTTACAGTTCTGTGTGTGACCAGGATTCACAAATACCTGGCCTGTTTTTCTGTGATTTTTTTCATCAGCACACACAGACTGCCAGAAATGAAGTAGAATTTTCTTTTTCACCTTCTCTTTCTCTCCAGAGCTTTGATCCTGCACTTTTGAAATATGGGAAATACAAGAATAATGTTCAAAAGAGAATTGTAAAGCATTTGGCCAAAAAGGGGAAGACATTAGCTAATGCCTACATTATTTGCAGTATTCCCTCAACAGACAGTGTGCCAGCTTGAAATGGCTCTTACGGGGAGGCAGCAGCAGTGTTCTGGGCTCTGAAAAGATTCTGCAGTCTTTCATGATGTTGATAAATTCTGAAAATAGGTTGATTGAACTAAAAATAATGTCTTGCCTGGGCAGTACTTGGTATCGTTCAATGCATTTATTTTAGGAAGGAAAGAGGGGGATGGGGAGGGTTGTACTAGGAAAGAGTAAGTCTATCCAGTGGTGTTGCAAGGCATTCCTAAGCCTTTGTAATTCAGTTGTGAGATATAGCACAACCATTAAACCCCAAAGCAACACCACCTAACATCGTGACTGTCCCTGCAGCCACAGCACTTTTTGCGATAATTTGAGTCATTTCTCACAAGCTCTATAACACACCTGGATGCTTAAAGTGCTACTCAATTCACTTCCTATGAGCAGCCTTCACTAACTGTTCCTTATGCTGCAGTTGTAAAACAAACAAAACATGTAAGGAGATAAGCTTGTGAGTTGTAGGCACTACTCTTCCCTAATGACTGTATTGAACCAGTGCCTTAGAAAAAGAGTTTGAAGCTGTCACCTTCTCTTCTGGATGAAACGTAAAACTAAAGCTGAGCTTGACTGTAGTAATTACATTATCTGTTTGGCTTTTTAGCAGTAGAAATATTGACCAAAACCTGAGCTTTTACAGTTAATTCTGCATGGCTGTATAACTTTTGCAGTTTCTGTTTGAATAAAGCCAATGCTAACTTGAATTGTTTTGTACTGCTGTTGTGTTGGCTCTTAGACAGTTGCTGTGTTCTGAATTCCCAGAGGGATTTCGACTGAGTAGTTGTCCATGCCACTGCTGTATTGGCATTCTAATATTTTTAAGGTAAAGAATTAATTCTAAATGTGAGAGCAATGTTATATAAGACCCAGGTACACTAATCCATTTTCAAGGTGAAAATTGAAACTGAAGTTGAGTCCATAATTGGCCCTTCTGTTTCCCCAGCACTGCTGAAATTAGGCACACTTCAGTGGTTTTTTTCAGCAGAGAAAGCTCTGTTGTTACATCTTTTTCCTATTTTGCTCATTATAAGCATTGTTTTAGTCATCTCTACACTATTACTTTATGGTCCTCTAAGTTAAAGGGACTGACTAGCACTGAACACTGTAAATCCAGATGACATCTCAGGTTTTGTTTTGGGCTAATTGGTTGGCCTTGCATCAACTCAGTTGCTCTTTCTGTCATCCAGAAAACTTCATTTACTTTGCATGGTAGTACTGTGGGTTGCCTTTGTGGCAAAAAAAGAAAAATGGTGTGTGGTAGAAAAGTAACGTGGTAGCCTCAGTTCTTAAGAATCTAAACATCAAGAAAGAAATTCCATTAAAAGCAGAAAGAAATTGTAGTTACATATAGAAGCAATGTCTATGTAAGAATAAAATTGGAAAGGCTGAGTCAAAATGTGAATTATATCTACCACAAGAGTTATAAGACTTTGTAAGGGAAGGCTTTAGAAAAATATTAGATGTAAGAAAATATGAAAGATATTGTATGATATTATTGGGGTAAGTGGGCATATAACAAATGTCTGAAGAGAAGATGAAGTATTCAGTGACCTTATTCTATTAATCTTCATGAAAAAAGGGAATTATAAGCCTATTTTTAATAGTTAATAACAAAGAAAATAAATATAGGCAACACAGATGTATGTAAATTTTATATTTATCGTATCCTGATATCTTGGAAGTAGTTAAGTAACTAGGAACTGTTAATGTTGGAGAACTTGCAGGGCAGAGGGCTCAAAAAGGATCAGTATTGCACCTAGCTGGGGCTTATAGCAGACTGTAAAGTAAATACATTTGATATATTATACTGCTGCTGAAGAGACATGTAAAAATAAAAAAAGAACAAATATAACAGAAATGTATGTATGACATAGTAATGTTTCCACTCCACTTAACAGTGGATTGGCAGTTTTGTTTACATCTGGGTACTGGAGAAGTTTTGACAAATATGAAAGTTCTGATAGCAGAAAAAAAAAGAAGGTGAAATCCCTGAAGGATTTTAGTGCTGGTTGTTACACTGAGGGCTGTGATCAGTGGTTTGCATGCTCATTGTAGGTGAGAAAAGAAGTTACTGTTTCTATTTGCTACTTAAAGACATTGGGAAAATTATATTAAGAATAACAGAATAATGGAAAAATAATGTCATGGATGCTTTTTGCTAATACCTTCTAGGACTAACTAGAGGGGTCTGGTTAAACAGTGGTGATTTTTTCAGACTTAGGTTTTTTTAAATGAGATCCTTGATTCTATTTCAGAAAATTAGTGCATGTGCTATATGATTAGTTGAATTCTCCTGAAATCCTGTATTTCTAGGATATTAATAAAGAAGAGTAAGTGGTGTTACTCTGGGGGTATGGATACTAGGTAACATACTTACATATTTTGCTAAGTCTCTAAACTTGCCAAGTATGATCATTGTCATTCTCTTAGCTACAATTTTTCAAGTGGAAGTCCCTTGGTTGTGTAGACATCACTAATTACAACAGCCTTGACTAATGTTTGTGTAGAATGGTAGAATCGTAGAATCATAGAATCGTTTGGTTGGAAAAGACCTTTAAGATCATCAAGTCCAACCGTATCTGACCACTACTAAACCATGTCCCTAAGCACCTCGTCTACCCATCTTTTAAATACCTCCAGGGATGGGGACTCCACCACTTTCCTGGGCAGCCTGTTCCAATATTTAACAACCCTCTCCGTGAAGAATTTTTTCCTAATATCTAATCTAAACCTCCCCTGGCGCAACTTGAGGCCATTGCCTCTCGTCCTATCACTTGCTACTTGGGAGAAGGGACCAACACCCATCTCGCTACAACCTCCTTTCAGGTAGTTGTAGAGGGCAATAAGGTCTCCCCTCAGCCTCCTCTTCTCCAGGCTAAACAACCCCAGATCCCTCAGCCGCTCCTCAGAAGACTTGTGCTCTAGACCCTTCACCAGCTTCATTGCCCTTCTCTGGACACGCTCCAGCAACTCAATATCCTTCTTGTACTGAGGGGCCCAAAACTGAACACAGCACTCGAGGTGTGGCCTCACCAGTGCCGAGTACAGGGGAAGGATGACTTCCCTGGTCCTTCTGGCCACACTATTTCTGATACAAGCCAGGATGCTGTTGGCCTTCTTGGCCGCCTGGGCACACTGCTGGCTCATATTCAGTCGGCTGTCGACCAACACCCCCAGATCCCTCTCCACCAAGCAGCTTTCCAGCCACGCTTCCCCAAGCCTGTAGCGTTGCATGGGGTTGTTGTGGCCCAAGTGCAGTGTAAAATATATTAGTACAATAACAGCACAAAAACTTAATAATGACAGCAATAATGCATCATGCTGATGAAACTTTTTTTAATCTTTACCTTATCTCACCTTCATTTACTCTCTTACTACTTTTTCTACTATTGCTATTATGAATGCTACTGTTAAACCTTTAACTCATAGCACCAAACTTGCAGAAATGTTTGTTAAAGCTTAAAATGTTTTTACATAACAAGATCATCGGTTCCAGCTCTTAATGTTTAGTAGTAATGGTTTTGGTCACTATTTGAGAATGAGCTATGAGACAAAGTATTTTGAAGGACTTAATCTTTCTACTGCAGATGTTTCCTAAAACCATTACACTCTTCCTCTTCGCAGAGTTGTATACTATGATGCTCCATACTGATGACTTCTTAAATGTCAGTAAATGGATTTTTTTTTCCAAATGTTACATTTCTCTGGTTTCATTTCGTTTTTTCTTTCTCAAATTTGTAACATTTTTATTCTAGTGATCTTTGCTTCCATATACTGTGTATGCTTCTATATACTGTGTATTCACAATATGTAGATCATACCAGCAGCTAGATATTTCTGTGTCATCATCTGCAGGCCCTAACCACGCCTATACTCTTAGATGGCAGTCCTAGTACTATGTGGCCATGTACTCATCTGTGAAACAAAGCTCATCCAAGGCTGAGAGGCTACATCAAAGTGCTGCATTCTTAGACAGGAATAAGTTATCTTTTACCTGATCCTGTGGAGACATGTCTATGACAGTCAGGGGAGGTGAGCTGCATATGAATGAATCTTTGGAATTTTTTTAATAGGAGACATAGTTTGGTGAGGGAAAGTCTACAGTTATCTAGCTTAGAAATTTAAAGATTATTTTACCGTGTTTCATACGATGCTTTTCTCTACTCACTGTGAAACCGTATATGACTTTTGAACAACTGGAAGTCATCAAACCAGGCAAAGGGTTATTGGGAATATCCTAAACAGAAGAATTAAGCAGTATTTCTATTTTTTTTCCTTTTTTTTTTTCCTCATATACTAAGAAGTTTTACCTACGGTCTCACCACCTGGGTTTTACCACCCGTTTAAAGGAATGCATATTTCTATAGAACTAAGGTAGTGAAGAAAAGGCAATTTGCTTTGGCAGATTCTGGAAGGAGAGTCTTCATTCCCATGGTTTGAAGATGACTTCTATCAAGCCTGCACCTGTTACGCAAGCACTCTTACTGCTTTCTGCCAACACAGACTGGTCAGCCTTAGTTACTTTTCACCTATGAGCTATATTAAAAAGTTCCACTACAGCACATTGGCTTTATAATTTGCATCTCAAATATATGCCTTTGCTTCCAAATTTTTGCTTTGTCATCACACTGATTTCTAGTCCTCAGTGCACAATTGTCAAGGAACTGAGCACAGATTAGTCCCTATTAATTGGCTAAGTAATAAGAGTCACCAAGCACCTTCTGAGTGGAGCAAACGGTTCTCCAGGTATCTGGCAGGACTGAACTAGCAATGACAAATAATTTGTGTACCCTGTTGTCAGCCTGTAGAAGTAAATCTGTATTTTGTCCATTTTAAAGCTTCTAACATTTGTTCTCATTTGCTTAACTCAAAAATTCTTGAAGGGTGAGATTTGTTAAAAGTCCAGATTACTGATGTGTGCCTGAAAATTACCAGAACAAGGTGATTCTTTTGAGATGTTTCTGATCATTTAAGTTGTATCGTTGCATTTTGGTATCTGTATTTCTAACATTGTAAGCCAAGCTAAACTTGGCCATGTGTGCTTACAGCTAGTCTGCATTTCTTTATGGCTAGATAAATGCGATATGTCAGAATCACTGTTCCATGAAAGGCTGACAAAACTGGAGAGCTGTATCATGCTACCTGCACTCATTCCATGAGCACCTGTGTGCCATCACTTGTTTCGTTGTAAGTATTTGATGAGCCTTTAGATACTAAACAGACTTATTAGACAACCTAACAGATTCTCTCACTGCAGCTCACCCTCAGTAGTATTTTCTCTCAGTCTTGACAGGTTTAAAATTACTATAAGCTTTTAAGTCATTTTTTCTCAGTATTTAGCATTCTCATCTGTAGGATGGCTGAGGACTGGTTCACAGGGGGTCACAAAGACTGAGTAAAAAACCCAAACCTATTGTCACCAGGTCTAAATTCATAATTCAGGAATCTGCAAGAATATGGTCACTTATCAAAAATGTTGGAAATTCCCTGTTGACAGCAAGGAACATTCCACAGCACTGACTGGAAATCTTACCATGTTTTGATATTTTAGGATAAGCAAGAAATAAAACTTCCTAACCACACTGACTAGAAGATATTTGTTTACAGGTGCAAGAAGCAAAAATTTTATAATCAGTCTTATTTCCTACTAGAGGAAATGTTAAGCTCTCTTAAGCTTCTGTCAGAGCAGTAGGAATGAACTGGATCTCATAAATTGTACTATATCTACCTATAGAGATTATTAATTTTCTAGGGAGTCTACTCTGCTGTTAAATTAATTTCACTGTAAGAATCTATTATTCAGCCTACCTGTTTCTTTTCTTCATGTATTCTCATTAATAAATATTGAAAAGGGATAAAGGGAGGTACTCTGGGATATAATCTATAGGATTTCCTTCAAATCCTTCTATCATTAATATTAAAGGAAAATGTGTGTGTGGGGTTTCATAAGAAAAATGTTTTTTTTTGGCTGAGATTCCATTTTGTTTTAGAGTATTTGTGAAAGATCATTTTGGTTGAAATTGAGAATGCATGCTTCCTGAAAAGCAAAAACTTTGTTCCTGGCAGAACAAAAAGAAACATAAATAATAAAGAAACTCCCTGCAGCTCAAGTAACTTTTTACCTATATGAAACACATTCTTGACTCTCATAAAATATTAATAGCATGTTCACACTCACAAATAAAGGTTTAATTAGGCAGGTTTTTTAATAAAATTGTAACATGTTCCTGTAAATTTCCCAGCTGAGATTTTACGTTTTCATGTATTACCAAAGTGCGACTACTGAAAAAACTGCCAATCATTTAACCTCGTGTTTTGTTTTGTTTGTTTGTTTGTTTGTTTTGTCTTTCCAGAAATGAATTTCTTTATTGCAAGAAATCATGATTATTTATTGATGCAGAAAGCAAACATGTAGATGTTCTGCTGGGTGTTCTGAACAACATGTAAGTGTAATACTTTTACTGTAACACTGATTACATGTTCAATTTAGCTAGTCATTATGATTTGATTTTAACAAAGAAACCACTGGTTAGAGATGTTTCTTAATTTATTGTCATCGCAACAGCAGATAAGATACTGTGACAGATTGTGTCTGAGGTCATACCTTTCTGAAGGTATTTTTGTCCCCTTGTTCTACTCTGCACATTAATCTCCATCAGTCTCTGCTACACATTCATAACCTTCACTCAGGAAGATCCATAACAACACAAGTCAAGATTCATGGTAATTGATAAGCAAAGCTCTAAAAAAAATTATTCAGGGCCTACCTGGTCAGCAAAATGACCTGACACTAACTTATTTATTTGTTAGCCTCCCCAAAAATAGCAGTATTGTGACCTTTTATAGTAGGAACTGTAAAAACAAGACTACACAATGGCTGACAGAAATGTAAACTCTGATTAAAATCTTCAATTTTGAGAAGACACTAAGTAATATTAATGACCTTCTCAGACTTAATGCATTAGTACATGAGGGAAGGCAAAAAAGGCCAGTTATTCTTTCTCACAGCAGTATGTACTGAGCATTGTTGCTGTTCAGTGACAATATTGTTTCTGATATTGCTAGTGGGATGACAATCTTAAATTTTCTTCTGTTTATGTTTGATTTCATTGCCATAAACATTTCTTGCCTGATAAAGGTCCAGTTCTTGAGATTGATGTTGGATCTCTGAGTATTCATTTGACTTCTGAAAGGCTAATTGATTCAATTTTGTTCATGATGTTGTTTCAGTCTTTTCTGCGCACAAACATTTGTGGGGACGATTTTATTGCATCCAGTATTTGGGGATTGGATATCTGTCATTCAAATAGTCATGTACTCGCACAGAAGAGGGATTTTGAGCATCCTATTATTCAGTATTTTCAACATGATTCCTGTCACTCTTGTTAGAAAAGCTCCAGTCCAAGAGTAGAAATTATATCAGCTGACTGAGGTGATGTGTCATATATACGGACTAGTGAGAGCCTAAGTGTGAGGTTTGTCACACAGCCAGTCACAGCCACACAGCCATGTCTTTGTTCATGTGGACTTTCCTAACAACTCTAAATAATAAATTAATAAAAGATGGTATTTTTGCAAATAACTTATCAACTGAAGGAAAGAGTGATTTGAATCTGTCTGTTCAACTGTAGAGTAGGGCAGGGGCTCCCAAACTGGGATCTAAAACTGTGCAATGGGAACTGCAGCATGTCTTGTGTTCTCTGCTGAAAGACTGACAAGAAGAAGATGCAAAAGTGGTCCTCTGATCAAAAAATGAGAGATGCTGTGCCAAAATTCTTGTTTTAGCTAGGAAGTTGACATGGGTGTTTGTAGCTTCATGCAGGATTAGACTGGGGTGAAAAATAAAATCACCAGGCATCCCTTACCAATGTCTATATATATTTTTTTTGTTGTTCATAAATACTTTCAGTGTCATGATCACATGATTTAAGATTAAATTTTTCATTGTTAGGGAAAGAAAATAGATTTTTTGTCACTGCATTGTGAAGATGAATTCTTTTGCTTGATCTGCTCATTAGATTTTGTGATAGAAGAGATCAATTTGAAATAAAAATTAAATGGATTAGTACCATCTTATTGTCCAGACTAAAAGTTAGACTGCAGTTGGCCTAATATGACTGTGTAGCTATAGGCTGTAGCTGAGCAGGGAGCTTCAGCTTTCCATATATGACATCCTGTAATTTACATTTCCTGCTATTACAGCCCTTGTAAATTTTATGATGCCCAGTTCTTCTCCCTGCTTTCTGGAAGGTACTAACTCCTAGTCCCTGTTCCCTACAAGGATAGCAAAAGATGCCCTACACACAGTCCTATTATAGTTATACGTGCCTCAGTATAATACTTAACAAGGTAACTAAACACATGTGCAGTGGATGTTTGATTTTCAGCACATTCAGCAATCAAAGGTATTCTGGCAGCAACAGGGTGATGCTGCTACTGATGAGAACTGATCTACATTTTTCAAGAAAATTTTTTCACATCAGAAAATGCAGATTGGCAGAAATGAAAATATATGTCCTCAGTCTTTCATCACAACAGTCCACCTTATAACTTTTAGTAATACCAGTGCTTTTGCAATATGTGAGAAGCCAATTAAACACAGTTCTATAATGAAAGCTGTCTGCCACAAAGCCTGAAGGGTAGAAACTGGGCTGTGCTCCTAGCCATGCTATAGACTCTCCCAGTATGAAGAGATACCAAGCCCTAGTAGTCCCTGTTCAAACTGATGGTTCCCTATTACCGATTCCCTGCAGTCTAATGTGAGTGTTTGGCAGCCCTGGAAACCCAGGTCTAAGAGGGACTGGCAGGCCCTAGAGTAGCTCTGCAACAGGGACCCCAAAGGCCTGGGAGATGGGGTTGGAGCTGGAGCTCTGAGCACTTTGAGAAGTCCTGCACAGGGAGCTTTGTTTCTGGGGGTAAATTAACCCCAACCCTCTGGATCAGCATATGGGATATTTGAGTACTGACACTGCATTGAGGTTCCATGAAGCTGCGGCAGCTCCTCATATTTTTCTTTTGTTTCCTTACTGTCTTTAATATCTTTCATTTTCTAGACTTCTTCCTGATTCAGAGAATTCAGTGTTTTTACAAAATATCATTATTTCATGGAGTAGAAATTCTGTGTTAGGAGTTTTATTGCTGCATAATTTGGGGGAAAAAAAATTAATCATCTGAGTAGTGCTGATAATAATCCAAGTATATATTATTTTTAAAGGGGTTTTATGTGGATAGCATTCTTCAGCTGAATACACTGTTCAGGAATGATTAATTTATTTTTTTCTCTTGTTAGAGAATTGGCTGCTAACTGGAAGCATTTTATACTGCATAGTTACTTGAGGACTGTTATTTTCAATTCAATAGAAAATGGCTCTAAGAGCGGAGAAATGAGTGACAATATGTTAGGGGACTGTGTATCACAAAATATACAGCTTCAGCTTGCATGCAAAAATATCATTTAGCTGTGATAATAGAAATTAGATTTCAATCAGCATGCTCTTCGTTATTAATCCATTTTTCTCCTTTCATCTGAAGAGGTCCTAATAACATGTTAGACAAATCATACTCTTTAAAAACTGATTTGAAATAAAAGTGCTTTTGAATCCTTGCAATTTCAGGTATGCATTTTGTAATAATAATAATATGTTCCTCTGCTGCTAATGTATCGATGCATACTTGTAAGTGTGCACAATGTTTTACTTCTATTTTTGGTCCAAGTTTATTGTTACGAATGAAATTATTCTTCTTACTTAAGCAAATTTGTGAGGGAACTGTTGGAGGTACAGTAAGAACATTGAGTTTGAAGACCTAATAAAGACTGTAAATTGTAAGGGCTGATTATTAATATGTAGAGTTGAAGTACTAAGGTAAACTTTTCCTTCGGGGCAAAAGGGGTGGTGGTAATTTTAAATATTTGATGGTTTATCAGTTTTAATTACTGTCTGAAGTTGAGGAATTTGTAGTCTGTGTACCTAGACAAACACTTCTGTGTGCATTCTGAGTAGCAGAACTTCTGTATAGGTTAGTATTATTAGAGTCTCAGCTGAACATCTTTACAAAGCTTCTTTCTAGTAGCCACTTTTTGTGATACACAGAAAGACACTGGCTTTTGATCAGCTACCATGATTATCTTTTTGGTCTCTGTGGCCAGCTTAAAGAACAAAAAACTTTATTGTCAATGATGTTGAGAAATTACTGCTAATTTAGTAGCATTTCTTAGTTTCTTCTGCTTCTTTTGGTCTGTCAGTGACAATTTTTAGCTACCTAATATGCTCTTTTAATGTCACCCTTTCAGAGGAGAGGAAAGAGAAAACCACCCTATTTCTTTTGTATTAGTTTATTTTGTTGAATTATAGTCAGAGGTCCATTACTTTGTATTCTGGAAACTTCAGCACTGTTGTTTCATAAAGGAGTGCAGGCTGGGTTCAGTAGCAATGGCTCCTCCATATTTAGTGTCTACAAGGTATGGCCCTAACATGCTCATGATCTAACACAAAAGAAGCTTGTGCATGACGCGTATTGACAAAGCATTAGTACAATGTTATGCATACTTTCCAGAGCATGCATGGTTTCTGACAGCCCTTTTTGTACAGTGATCAAAACTTATCAGGCTACACTTGCATCCTTGTTTGGACATGTACATTCCATCCCTATCACAAACCATTAAGTCACCTTATGTTCAATAAATATCTGCTTGATGTCCTTTTCTCTCTGTTATTTTGGAGATTTTTTTGTTATTTTGATACTGTTTTTCTTGCATCATATTGTTCACAGCTTCTGTGGGGCCTATTTTGATTAATACTTTTATCAACTGTATCTGTATAATGCTAAATTCTAATCAATTCTCCAGCAAAACATACAACCACTAAAATGTCACTCAAGAATGAAATAAAAATGTTCATAAAGTACTGGCCAAATCTATTGCTGTCAGTGGGTTCTAGGAAGTTCATAAAAACATAAAAAAGAGTAGCATCGTATTTTGAGATTGAAGAGGGGCCTTAGTTTTGGGCTTTTTCTCAACAAAAATAAGCAAGGCAACATTCTTGATTTTCATCACAAAAGAAATTATACAGATTGCAGTCATTTACGTGGTGATGATCTCTGTGGATTATTGAGAGAGAAAACATTCATTTTTCAAGAAGAGCTACAATTTCTTTTTCAAAAATGTTCCTAAAGGAAGCTGTCTGAAAAAGGGGAGCTTTTCCACCTGGTCAGCACTCTTAATAGCTTGGTTTTGTCTCACTACTCTAACTGCTCACGTTGGGCTCCTCAGCAGAGGAGACCACAGCAGAGGCTGCAAGATCTTTTCTGTCCGCTGACCCTGTAGTCTTTTCTGATAAAAGTTTATTCATGTGTTTTGTGATTTCAAACAAAAACTTTTATATTTCATGCAAAGATAGCCTGGCTTCTTCCCACATGTTTATAGTGTGTTACATAAAACACTTTTAATTTCTTTTTCCTTCTGCAAAACTACAAATGTTTCTCTCCAATTGGCTTATTATCGTGCATTACCAAGGAGGGTGCCAATTGAACAGCTTCGCTTTCTTTTGCAGTCACGGCACTAGTTTGCTTCTGAGCTTGGTCAGGACTCACTGAAGAAAACATGACATTTATGTATTTAGTTGCAAATGTCCCATTGAAGAAACCTTCATCTCTTCCTTGATTCATTGCATGAGAGTTTACCAGTTAGACCCTTGAGACAGCCATTGTGGGGTAATTATCATGATGTGAAAGAAGCAACAGGACTAATAATTTCCAAGGCATTTAGGGTCAGATTCAGCTTAATTAATTTAGGTATCTGAAACTGTCTAAGATTTAACTACGTAGAATCCTTCTGTATGAGAGGACAGAAGCTGACTTCTCTAGAAGGTGTTTCCTACATGAGTTTTTAAGACAGGTATGATGAATTGTCCCATAGAAGTGGGTATTTTTTTTTCCCATTAATTTTAAGGAAAGTCTACAGTGACTATTTCAGACTTAATCAACATATTTTAGATATTTAAATTTAAACAGGAAACACCATCCTTTGTGGAAAGTGAGTTTTGCTTGACAGATTGATACCACTTAAGTCAGTGTAAGAAACCCCTTCTACCTTGTGACCTACCGGAACACTTAGTTTTCCACGTTTTGCCCATGACATAATTTATTGTGGCATCTTGTGTACAGTCTGTGAATGAACGTTGAAAGATGCTTTTCCTTCTGTGCTTCAAGGTATAAACTGTGAAAAAAAATCATCACATTTATTACAACACGATAATTATTCCCAGAGAGTGGCAATACTTGTTATGCAGAGCTAGTTTAAAATTGAACCAGTCTTGCCTCTTCAAATGTGTGCTGTCAGTTAAGCACCTGTAATGCTGCGTGACACCATCTCTCTGTTGCTTCAATCAAGGAGTTTTTCTGTGTGTTTTTTTTCCCCCAAATCTTTCACTTTATTGCAGAGTGACAGCAAAGATCTTCCTGATAGTTTGCCTCTTGGTCCACTAATTCTCATTCTCTGAGTTTGCAAGCAAATTCTGGTCTGGGAGCACACAATTATCAGTGGCACAATGTAAAGCTTTTGGAGGTATTCTACTGGTGGTGTTGTTTTAGAAAGGAAATATACTCTGTTTTCTCAGGGTTTTATGTAGGTCACTTAAAATATTTTTTTTTTTCAGCAGCCTGTTGAGGGAACTTGCAAATTTTTCAGGTTGTTTTTCCCTGTACACCATTTAAAGTGGATACTTTTAAACTTAATACAGCAAAACTAATGGCCACAAGACTTTGTTGCTCTTGTACCCTCACTGTGATCTAGTCTAGTTATAGGTATGGGTACAGGAAAAGCATTCAGGTGATGGTAAAATGTGATATTTTAAGTATGTTCTCTGTATGATTCTGTTAAATTAGTCAGTGGTACATCTGTAGCTTCCTGACAAAAAAACCATTCTTGCCAGATTACAAGAGGACCTGGATGTGTCTGTTGATGCATTGGGCTTATAAAAAATTGATTTGATATGTTTCAAGCACTAATGTTGTTCCCAACAAAATATATCTAATATTATTAGATATCTGAGCCCCTTCCACACATGCGGGGCAGGAAGTGAAAGAATAAAAAGTCTTTGATTAAATTACATCAAGACCACATTCAGTTCAGTCTGGTTATCATAAATGTACATGTATATTAAACACAGTTGAAGATGCAGCAATATTTATTTACATGTTTAAATTACATTAACTTTAATACTATTAATTAAAAATATTTAAGTTTCTTAGATGCTGTCATCCTCAGCAACCTAGTACACTGTCTATTGTGTATACCATGTATCATATGTTAAATACAACCCTATTCACAAAAATGAAAGGTCTATTGACTCATTTGTATGCTTTCAGTTATGAGACTGCAGATCTGTCTGACAGTGAAGTTACTACAAAAGTTGTTTTGTCACCAATTTGAAGGTCCCTTTGGAGCAGAAATAAGAATGTATCCTGTGCATCACCAGATGTAAATTTAAAATGTTATTTCTGGTGGATACGGCATGATTGATACTGATCAATTAGCTGAAGCTTCTGAAGTTATACCCTAAATGTTGGCAAATGCCATGGTTTTTTCATAGCATCCTTAAAGCTTTGATATATTTACATAAATCTTAAAACCACCTTCTGAAGATGAAAAATAAAAATATCCAATCCACTTTTACCCTCCATGGCTGTCCTTTAAAATACCAGAACAATAATTCTAGGTTTGAATTTACCCCAATCAGAGTGTCCTTGGTTTTGCAGAGAAGCTTGAAGGAATATTTAGCTGTGGACTCCTTTTGCTATATTGTCCTGTGATCTCTTGGACCAAAGAATTAAAAGCTCTCATGGCTGACTGAAAACTAAGAAAATACTATGGTTTTGTGTATACTTGTTACAGGCTCTTTTTCTATTAAACAGAGAGAAGTTTCCTTGGTTGCAGACTACAGAACTTGCCACCGTTTTCAGAGTTTCTGTGGCCCTGGCTGGGGCAGAGGGTATGGGCCTGCTGCCACGCAGCTGGCGGCTTGGCCCTTGGCACAGGTAGCAGCTGTCCGGGCACAGTGTGCTACCCTGAAAGGTTGCGGTTTGTTTTGGAGGTGAGGTGTATGCCAAGACCATATACGTGATGAAATGATCTTGTTTTGAAGGAAAATTTTGATAGAAAGTATTAGAATACTTTGAACGTTGTACAACAAAGAGGCATAAGAACGTTGCACTTTTTACCACTACCAAAATGTGGTGTTTGAAATTCCCCAGTTTTGAGGTATTGAGATCAAAACAGCTGTTGTCTTGGTGCTTTGTTGTTGTTACTGCTGTTTCATTGGCATCCTGCCAGTTCTTGTCTTTGTTGAAGTTTCAATCTGTTGCAATTCTTCTGCTTGGTAAATGTTCCAAACTGCTTTATTAAAACAAAAGCCAGATACTCTTGTGATACTTATGAGGTATATCCTGCATTTGCTGTTAGTCGAGCAAAGGGGCAGAATTGATATGGTAAAGTTGTATCTATGGTGTGAGGAATGGATACCAAGATTTTCAGCCATGGTTTTCTTCTCTAGGAAACTGTATTATGCCTGAGAATAATTTCCAACCTACTTTCTGCATTTATGTTGTGACCATAGTAACTATTCCTAAAGTTTTTCTTATAAATGTTATGATAAATATATGAGCTTTGTATGATAGTATAGTTTGACATTTGCTGTGCACAGTTATTTTTCTATCAGATCTGCTTTCCTCAAAGATAAGATGTCGGGCTGTGATTTATCTATATGTCTGTCTACATAATCTAAATATCGATGTCATAGAGAAGAGGTATCACTTCAGTTCTAGTACTCATTGCCAGTTTTGTTAGAGAACTGTCAGTTCTGTAAATGGAAATACTTAAAATGTAAGGAAAGAGTAATTAAGTGTGAATAATGCTGTTTGGCTAAAATAAAACTAAGCTTATTTCTTCACTAAACTGAATTCCAAATCTACTCAGAGTTCAGAAATATTAATTTACCAATATCCTCACTATGACACACATGCTCACTCACTCCTGTGCTCCACTCAATTCTATTTTGTGCTTTTGTATCCCTCTGGATAGATACTGTCTGCAATCAGAAGTATCTATCTGTCTATCTTCTTTTATTCTCAGTTGTGGTGGTCTGTGTCCAGATGTATGTATATATTTGTTCTGATTTTTTAAGGTAACATGTCTTGTAACTTGAGAAAACAATAGTTTTAATTACGTTATGGGCATGACCACATATTTCTGCCTGAAGAAGCCATATGCTTTCCTTATATTGAATCCCAATGTAATGAGGATAGTATGAGAGGAAAATAAGAGCTAGTAAAAATGCATATTATGAGAAATAGCAGCTTCTTAAAACTTCATATGGAATATTAAAATAAATTCTGGTGAAGTAGGTTCGTTACTAGGTGATGTAGTTAAAAATACATGGCAAATCACAAACAGTTGGCTAATGAATAAGGCATATGATTGATAAATAAAGCATATATTTCTCTAGCTTATCTTCTTGCATTTATCTCCATAAATGTGCTGTGTAAATATACAGAGAAAGGCAAATATGCATTAAAATAGGAAATACCTGAAATACCACAGAGTGTTCAGTACAGCACAAAAGCATTCAGTGTTATAAATTGTTTTAATAAACAGGCATTTTATTAAACGGTCACCCCAGTTCTGTTGCCAGCCCTACCTAAGCTTAGATAGTATAAAACTCCTCATTGGTATTTACTTCATATGATATGGCTCTGAAGTCATGGTGGGACCTGTGACTAGAGTAAGCTGTGAATGCTATCAAGCAACGTGAAGAATAGAGCTGTTGTCACCCTAAAGACATCTGAGGTCAATCAGAGCAGCAGCATAGCTTTAGACATCCCTGCTGTTGCACACCATGAACCTGACAATGGATCGCTTCTGTTTTCCAAAACATGATCAAAATGGTCTCGACAAGAGAATTAGAGAGCCTACCACAAGCTGTCTCAAGGCACTAAAGGTGTAATTCTTGGAAACCTCCTTGGCTGAGCCAGGAATAGAAAACCTCAGTAGCACTTTCTGTATGGATCTGCAGCACCCCTTTTCAATCAGCCTGCAAGCTTTGAGTGAGCAAATGCTAATGCAGGGACAGAAGGCATTTTTACAGCATAGGAGACAGTTGGTAGGGGCACCCTTTTGTGCCTATAGGGCTGAATTAAGTAAAAGCAATAAAGCAGAGCTGACCCAAACCAGAATTATAACACTGCTAGAGATACAGAATAGTCTGTTCCACCACCCTGATCTGAACTATGGGAGCTAGACATCTGAATGCAGGTGTAAACCAGTAGGTATTAAGTATTCTTAGACTCATGTCTTTTTTATCACCCTCACTTCCATTTTGGATCTTAAAAAAGGTCTCATAAAAATTACTGTGTTTCTGTGAGTTTTATGCTGTTTGATTTGGAAAAAAAAAGGTCAAAAATTTTAACTAACCTCAGGAAAATGGGTGTTGAAGAAATCTTTTTGAGGATCCTGTGATTCATCCTAAGGGAACAGTCCTGTTTCAGAGTCCTAGAAGACAGAAGCTATCACTTACCAAAAGACTGGATTTTACACAAGCTTCATAGTCTCTGCATCTCCATTAGAAAGTACTTAGGTGGTTTTTCTATTTCAAACACTAGCTGTATAGATATAGAAAAGTGTCGTTCTGGGTGAGCCAGAGTGATATTTTTGTAATCCTTGTGTTATGCCTTCTATTTTCCTGATGTTATTGTCCTCACGAGTCCTAAAGCACTTTAAGAACCAATACAAAATAGCTTTGGTACTATACTGACTCAATTTCTATGTCGTTAACTCCTCCTCCATCTCACAGAAATTCTCTCATGGTATTCTGAACATGACTTTTTCAATTCTATTTCATTTTCATAAACAGATAATCTGAATGGCCAAAGTGCAAAAGTTTCTCTTTCTAATACATAGACTTAGACTATATACATAGACTCTTTCTAATACATAGGCACATAAACGTATAAAATGGACTGAAAAAGTCTATCCAGTGACATTAAGTGGCAGTCGACGACTCAGAAAGATAAAATTCTGGTTGATACAGTGATGATGGAGATGTATTACACAACATAGCCAGAATGAAATTTGTTTATCTTCACCTCCTTTACTCCTCTTTCACAGTATATGTTGTGATTTCACTACTGGAAAGGCTTTGTAATCTTTTGCTCTGTTTGAACAGAGTAATTGATGTTTAGAACTGTGATATTTTTACTCTCTTTAGAAAAAACACATTCCTGAAAAATATTTAAGATTTACAGAACAAATAAGACATGTTTTACAGAGTGTTAGCTCCTTATCTTTACTGACATTTTGTCTGTGTTCCTGGTTTGTTTAATACTTCCCAGATGATAATTATTTATCAAACACTAACAGTTTGCTTGATATTATCCAAAGAAGACTTTATGCTTCTTGTCACAATGGCATTATAGGATTTATCTTTTGCTATGTTTGGTTCTGTGCATGCTTTCACACGTCTATGGTCACTGCTGAAGCACAGAAGGTAATTCCTTCACATAGAATAAAAAACCCCAAAACACCTTTAAGAATATTCACATATTCCTTTTGAACATGTGATAGACTATACGTATGTTTCCCCATAATATCCAGCATTTGTTGAGGTTAAATGTGGCTTGTTCAGCTTGCAGTAGGCAATTCTGTTGCGGAGTCAGGTGGTGATTTAAGGCCAGGAAGGATTGCAGATAGGAACCTCTGATTTTGCATCGAGGATACCATCCCACCAATGTCTTGACTTCTGTTGGCAGCATAGCAGTGTTAACTGCCCCAAACATTTGCTTGTGTACAGCACAGGAAGAGAGATGCATCATCAGTCATATGTGTAATATTCCTTAACATGTGAACAGATGCTGAAAACCCTTTGTTAAAGAGAGTCTTCCTATCTGTTTAAATATGCTGCAGCAAGGTAACTTCATAGACTGTGACACATAGGGGTTCTTTTCTAGATTGAAAAAAAAAGCAGCAGTATATGCAGAAAGTCAAAGTTAATGAATCAGTATTTTCAAATTCAAATTCAAAACTGTATTTTGAAACTGCAACAGGAGAACTTTAACTGTCATAGGTATAGAAGGGTTCAAAGAAGCCTGATAAACAGGATGGTAGAAGCAATTGAATATACTTAAGGGAAAGAATTAGTATCTGTCAATATATTGACAAATTGGCACACTAATTAATCCATAAAATGCTACAGGAATAGTAGGATCATTATACGTACTAATAGATTAGACTGTCCCATCTCTTGGACTTTTGGATCTGGATAAGTGCAGAGGACCTTCACCAAAAAATAAGCTTACAGAAATAAATCTTAGAGGAAATAAAACTCCAAATGAAAGCTTGAAGAATTCAGCAACAAAAGAAATAGTAACAAAGAATTTTTGTAGAACATAGTATCTGGCTCTGAAGAAATAGTGTATGACAAGTGCTTTGCGGTTTTTCCTTGTGTTTAGTTTTTACCAAGAGGGCTAATGTTACTTTTGAAATGAAAAATTGAAGGAAGAGCTGACAGTCGTGTTTCTTTCCTGGTAAGGCTTGCTTAGCTCCAGAGCCCTCCCATTAGGAGAACTTTTGTTTTTCAGACAGAGGCTATTGAACAGTAGCCTGATTTTCACAGGACAGATGCAAGGCTTGTCTGCTACTGTAGGGAAAAAGCTATAAAACTCAATTTGTCCCTCCTGAGGAGTTTTCTTCTGTGCTGCCTTGTGCGTAGCTTCTGAGAAAATCAGAAAAACTATTTTTAGTGAATACAAACATTCCAGCAAACTTTGTTGATGTTGCTTTTTAGGTCAAGGAGAATAAAATGAAAAGGGGTAATACCAGTAAAAGTCTCACTGAAAGATCACAGAGAATTAGAGAACATAATCTGAAAACTAGAAAAGTAAAAGCTAGATACCATTTACAAATCAGAGTAGTTAAAAATAAGCAAAATAAAAAAAAAAATTCCAAGGAGAACAGTTTTAACATTGTCTGGTTTTTGAGTGGTTTCCAGATTTTGGGGGAAAAGATTTTTCCCAGTCTTCCTGGCAAACTGTGTATGTGCAAAGCTTTGCACTCCCAGGTTTTCCCAAAGAAATACATGTACTATTTTAAAAGAACTTCTCACTTGTTATTACTTTGTCTTTCTGAAAGCTTACAGTACTAGGCATGATTATTTTTTAAACTGGAGCCTGAACACACAGAAAGTATGACATCAGCAATAATAGCCTAAGATTCAGGACATTTTCTAATACATTGTAATCCCTGGGAAGATTCAGCTAGATTTTCGGAGATCATTTGTCATTTTGGGGCTTTCTGATACAGTCCAAGTGATTCGTCCTGATGCATTTGCCTGATGCATTACTTATTTTAATGTTGATTAGGCTACCAACACTAGTCTGGTAGAGAAGACAGTATTTAATGGTTAGAACAGTATCGAGAGTTGCTGTTTGTTGGTTGTATCATTGACAAACTGCCTGAACATTAAATATTTCTTTTCCTTGTTTGGTACTTGTAAGCAAGTGTTAATCTGTTGCAGATCAATTGTAAGAGAACCTTTGAAATTACACCACAAACTGCTGTTGAAAGTAAGTGAAAACACTCCTGTTTTTCTACTGATAGGATAAACTGTTCAATATTTATACATACCTTCCCCCCCCAGCCCCACCATTAAACAGAAAAAAATTTCTTAAGTGTATCTTATAGGCTGCATATTGTTAATAATTGAGAGAAGGTGGTTGAATGTTCAGAGCAGGAGTGCAACATTTATATTTGTGCTTTCAAAAATAATTCCTGGAGGAACCAAAAAAACGGGTGGTTACAGGCTTATTGCAATGAAACCTTGAAAGCTTGGAATGGTTCTGGTAATAACAAGCTATATTTACTATATGCGACAGCAATTTGTTAACAAATTATGTGAATAATCAGCCTATTATCTTTGCACGTACTCAATAACCTTTGCAGCATATCAACAAATCTACACCACCTTTAGATCAAGCATTTATAAAGGTGAAAAATTGTCTGACATTCTGGTAATGTAGTCTGCATAAAATGTTTTGAGACAAGAGAAAGAGAAAGGGACTTATACTCCTTTTATATAGAGAGAGGGGTAGATGCAGCAAAAGGTAGCAATTAGAATACCGGTAAGTGGTAAGACACAGGAACAAGTAAATAATTATGTACATTTTTATAATTTCTTTTTTGTTTCTTAATTTAGCTTTTTATGTAAAGCTATGAGATATTGACAGTTAATTTCAGAGGTCTTTTTCATTTCATCTTTGAAATGTTCATGTTTTGCTAACGTAATGAAAAAAAATTGTGATGTTTGAAAGTGAATAATTCTTCTTTACTTATATTTCTTCAGTGGTGCAAAAAGTTGTCAAATACAAACCCTTCAAGATTATTGTGCTGAAAACCAAGACAATGTTCAGCAGTTACATCATAGCTTCAAACATTTTATCTTTTAAAAAGCCTGCATATATTTTGTGTATATGCAAATAACAAATCTGTGATATGCCAGATTTATCTTAGGAGTACAAAATTCTTGGTCTGTGCATTATTTGAAATAGCCATCAGTTTAAAATCCCAGATAACAGAGGCCTGAGCCAAAAAACATGCGAGAGCATTTATCAGCTTTAGACAGCAGAAATCAAGTAAGTTGATAGATTGAATTCAGCTCCACTTTAAAGGAGGAGATACATTGTTACCTGATCAGATTAGGCACAAACAATTTCTGAATAAAAGGCGTGGTTCCTCTAAGACTGTGAAATAGAAAATCATAATACATTCTCAACTCACTGGTGGATTTCATTAGTGGTTTTGTGATGCTTATTATCCTCATTGTTCCTCACTTCCTTCAGCTTTAAAAATGAAGATTATAATTACTGATACTGTATTTATTAGATACTTTGAGATGAAGAATTGTAGGGAAGCACGAAGACTTGATGAGTATGTTTCAAGTAATTCTCCAGCTTCTCTCCTCTTTGGCCCCACTACAAACCATTAGGAATATAAATTTGTTTTTCTTATAGTTTGTTATATAGTTTAAAAGACCTGAGATTCAACAAATCATTATTTTCCAGTGAGACTTCATTGTAGCAGAACATTTCTGACCAACTATAAATTGGACTATTAGTTTATATTGTTGCTAATACTTTAACTGAGAGAGCACAATTACTACTTTTTTGCTCTGTCTCCTCATTATACTTATCTGATCGCATGGTACAGGTTATGATCAATCATGATTCAAATAGGAATTTAGGTTGTTTTCCCAGTCCTGTTGCCTTCAGTCTGACAGCTGCTCCCTTGACATCTCCCCAAACTCGTCAGACCTTAGAAGTAAATAATGACAGGCAAACTAAGAACAGCAAGGGATTTATCTCTTCACCCACTGTCTCTCATGCTGACAATCATTTTTCATTCTCAAAAGAGACTGTCAGTTTCTTGGATGACTACTTATGCTTCTTGGACTGCAGCCGCATTTGTTTTTATTTTTGAGAAGTTCAAGAGATGGCAGTGTGAAAAGAGTGACCCTTTTCATCCTTCATCTTGAAAAAAGAATGAAAATGACAAACGTTCCATTTCAGCATAAACTTAGCATTTTTCTCCCTTTCTTCAGATGAACAAAGTGAAAGAGTTACTCCATTAAAAATGTTTTGAGTAACTTAATCCACTGATTTTTTGCAGCCCTCAAAACGGGCAAACATGGCACCAAAAGTATTCATTCTTGCAAATGCAGCTTGCTAATTTGTTTCACTGGTATCTCTGACCCCTTCAAATAAGTACTGTTGTGAAAATTAGAAACAAAGGAGAAACAAGTCTGTTTTAACAAAGTAATCATGGGATGGTAATGAATGATTCCTGACCTGAAACCAGAATTCTTTCTGCTCTTACTATTTCAATGAGAGTGCAGTGCCAAGAGACCTACGGAGCCAGTCACATGTACGTGGAAACCCACAAATACTAAGACTAGAAAATACTGACTGACCCATTAGTTGAAAGTAGTTCAACAAACCTTTAAACAAAATAGATAATTCACTAAATAGTGTCCTCCTCCTTTTCCAGTCATGGAGAGAAAAACAGGCAGCGTGCATTTTTCCAGTGAAAGTGGAATGAATGAAATGAAGTGTCCAGTAGCATTGTCCACAGAGGGGATGGAAATTAAAATATAAGTAAAGCACTTCCATGATGACTGCATCCAAAATATCCTTTGAATTTAGGCCAAACAGCTCTAGAGAAAATGAAAAATTCCTAATGCTTCCTGCCAAAACAAAACAAATATGTTTCCAAATTAAAACCCATGAGGACAGTTGCATATTTCTGGTTATGTTATATGGTGGAAGTATTGTTTATTGTTTGATTACATGAATACCGATTGTAGGTTGTGGTTTTTAACCTCCAATACAGACAGAAGATATGATAACTGTTGATCTTCTAGCCTTACTTCATGATATTCCGGTTTTATTTTTCAATTTAAGTACATGAAATCCACATTTTAGAGTTATTTAAAAAAAAATGAACTACAAATTTCATTGCATTTCATTCAGCAAACATACATAGGAATTAGTGTGGCAATACAATTTAAGTGCACTTGTGTCTTTTGTTGCTTTCTGAAATCTCTCCCTTGCATTTCTTTTGGTCCCTTGGGCTATATATTTTATCTCTTTGCAGATATAAAGTATATTTTACTTAATTTAATTCCTTTGCACAGGTATTTAGACTTCTGAGTTCTTCCTTATTAAATAGTAAGCCGATTTGGAAGTGTCCTTGTCATTATATGGGAAGCCTTGATAGGATGTCTGGTTTTTTCCTCAAAGGAAGGTATCCAAAATATCCCTCTCCAAAAGCTCATGTATCAGAAGAAGTAAATGTGCAGTGTTAGTAATGGATGTTAAACTGAATGGAAAAATATCATTAAGAAGGAAACACCATTATATTTTGTGCGTAGCTAACCTGAATAATCTATGTAATTATAGAAATTATAGAAATTACAGAAGTCAGGTATTCAGAAAGGGATGAGACATGTAAAGTTAATAATAAGAATATCTACAATGCCATTAGTTAAAAGCAGATCTGTAAGGATTATAGCATTTATTATTTCAGGACATAAATCAAACACATCCTAGGAATTAGGGATAAATATGCTTCTTTGATTAGTGTATAATTGTAAAATATTCTCATTTCACTGTAATATTAGGGATAAAATAATGGATCAGCTCAGATTTAACATGGGACTTTCAAAATCTTGGCATTTTTAGTATTTTGGAGTTATAGAAATACCATAATGCCAAAGGCAACAGAAATAGAATGAGGGAAAATTCTAAACGGGAGAGGGAGAAACTTCAGTGATGGATGTCTTTGTCTTGGCAGCACAGAGCATCATCTTGTTTTTGGTTAATCGCTGTTCAAATTTTATGGTCTATAATTATCTTTAATTATAGGGATACACAACCATTATTATGCTAAAAGGAAGATGATAGTTGTGCACAGTCAAACAACCTGTAAGCTCTTATATATCTTTTTATTTTCTGGAAAACAGTATAGGATTATAATGCTCGTAGGTGTTTCTTCTGTCAGTTTTGGAGCAGTATACATAACAATTATTTCTATTATCAACTTTCATCACTCATTAAACAGCTTTGCAGAGCTGGGAGAAATATCTTGCTTTGGAACTATCTGTCAGTAACTGGCAAAGGCAAAGTTGTAGAACAGCAGCAGGAAAAAGATGAGGCTATAACTGTATTGGTATCTCCAGAGTCGTCATCACTCTCCAAATGATCTGAGGCACTGGTCTATGACTGCTGGGGAGGGCATTCCTCTGTCACCAAAAATTTATTATCACCGCCTCTCAATCAGGAGTGACTCTGTCGTTTCAAGGTCGAGGAGGAAATCCTGTTAACCCTTGAGAGCCCCAAAACAGGCTTTGGATGGCAAGCAGTCTGGAAACGTGTCTGCATACTGCTCTAATGTAGATTTGCTTCTCCCCGAGGGAGAAAAGGAAAGCTTATTTGTGGTAGGAATCTAAAAGAACTTGGCTTTTTTTTTTTCCAGCAAAAACCAAGGGAGACTAAGGCATAATGGGAGGTAAATTACTAGATGAGAGCTAAGAAACAATGCTGGCACAATTACAAATGAATATATATTGGCTTTAAATAAGCTTAGGCTGTCAAAGTGAAGAACATTTCTAACTATCAGACCAAAGGGAATAGCTTTTCAAAAAGACTGACATGACAAAATCCAAACCCGAAAGACATGTAAATATTTTACCTCTTGCCGTGAGGTTTTGGTAAGGGATTACACAATGTGTTTACTGTGTTAGGATAGAATAGGACCATATGGCACAGCAGATCCCTTCCAGTCTCATGTTATTCTATTGAACTACCCTGTTCCTGCTTTGCTAAGTAAGTTCGTATCAGTAAAGAACAGTTTTTTTCATTATTTTAATTTCTCTGCATATGAAAAATAAATAATTTTCCCCCTTATTTTAAATATAAAGAATTAGAACTCAATCTGGACACTGCTGTAAGAGATAATAAAAAATGTTTCTTCAAATACATTAACAACAAAAAGAGAGCCAAGGAGAATATCCATCCTTTATTGGATGCGGGGGGGAACATTGCCACCAAGGATGAGGAAAAGGCTGAGGTACTTAATGCCTTCTTTGCCTCAGTCTTTAATAGTCAGACCAGTCATCCCCAGGGTATTCAGCCCCCTGAGCTGAAAGACAGGGACGGGGAGCAGCATAAACTCCCCATAATCCAGGAGGAAGCCATTAACGACCTGCTATGCCACCTGGACATTCACAAGTCTATGGGGCTGGATGGCATCCACCCGAGAGTACTGAGGGAGCTGGCGGAGGAGCTTGCCAAGCCACTCTCCATCATTTATCAGCAGTCCTGGTTAACAGGGGAGGTCCCGGACGACTGGAGGCTTGCCCATGTGACGCCCATCTACAAGAAGGGCCGGAAGGAGGATCCAGGGAACTACAGGCCTGTCAGCCTGACCTCGGTACCGGGGAAGATTATGGAGCGGTTCATATTGAGTGCCATCACGCAGCACGTCCAGGACAATCAGAAGATCAGGCCTAGTCAACATGGGTTTATGAAGGGCAGATCCTGCTTGACTGACCCGATCTCCTTCTATGACAAGGTGACTCACTTATTGGATGAGGGAAAAGCTGTGGATGTTGTCTACCTGGACTTTAGTAAAGCCTTTGAGACCATCTCCCACAACATTCTCGTGGAGAAACTGGCTGCCCATGGCCTGGACAGGCATACTCTGTGCTGGGTTAAAAACTGGCTGGGTGGCCGGGCCCAAAGGGTGGTGGTGAATGGAGTTAAATCCAGTTGGAGGCCGGTCACGAGTGGTGTTCCCCAGGGCTCAGTGTTGGGGCCAGTTTTGTTCAACATCTTTATCAATGATCTGGACGAGGGGATCGAGTGTACCCTCAGCAAGTTTGCAGATGACACTAAGCTGGGTGGAAGTGTTGATCTGCTTGAGGGTAGGAAGGCTCTACAGAGGGACCTGGACAGGCTGCACCAATGGGCTGTGACCAATTGTATGAGATTCAACAAGGCAGAGTCCTGCACTTGGGCCACAACAACCCCATGCAGCGGTACAGGCTTAGGGAGGAGTGGCTGGAAAGTTGCTTGGCAGAGAGGGATCTGGGGGCGTTGGTCAACAGCCGACTGAATATGAGCCAGCGGTGTGCCCAGGTGGCCAAGAAGGCCAACGGCATCCTGGCTTGTATCAGAAATAGTGTGACCAGAAGGACCAGGGAAGTCATCCTTCCTCTGTACTCGGCACTGGTGAGGCTGCACCTCGAGTACTGTGTTCAGTTTTGGGCCCCTCACTACAAGAAGGACATTGAGTTGCTGAAGCGTGTCCAAAGAAGGGCAACGAAGCTGGTGAAGGGCCTAGAGCACAAGTCTTCTGAGGAGCGGCTGAGGGACCTGGGATTGTTTAGCCTGGAGAAGAGGAGGCTGAGGGGAGACCTTATTGCTCTCTACAACTACCTGAAAGGAGGTTGTAGCGAGGTGGGTGTTGGTCTCTTCTCCCAAGTAGCAAGTGATAGGACGAGAGGCAATGGCCTCAAGTTGCGCCAGGGGGCGTTTAGATTAGATATCAGGAAAAACTTCTTCATAGAGAGGGTTGTCAAGCATTGGAACAGGCTGCCCAGGGAAGTGGTGGAGTCCCCATCCCTGGAGGTATTTAAAAGATGGGTAGATGAGGTGCTTAGGGACATGGTTTAGTAGTGGTCAGATACGGTTGGACTCGATGATCTTAAAGGTGTTTTTCAACCAAATGATTCTGTGATTCTGTGAAAAAGAAGACTATGAAGCAATACACATGCAGTTTTACTGAAAGTAAAAGTCTTTAGTCTGGAGACAAACTGTCAAAGAGATCTTCAATCTCTTTAAGAATTCTCAAATCTGTCAAAGATTTTTGACTCTAGTTTGTTTTTTTTTTTTTTGGCTGCTATTTATAGTTGGCTCAGTTAATTCACATTCTGCCCAGTACAGCTCTAGATGTTTAGTTAGTCTTGGAAAACCTTAAAGTTCCAACTTTCATAAACTGCACTATTCAAAGCTGTTGCATTTTGCTTGTTTTGTTGTAAAGACTTTGTTGTATGATACAATTGAGAATGAAGTGTAAAAGGAGCAGGGTCTAAAACCTTGAATACTGATTTAAACTCCATAGGAAGACAAACAGTATTCTCAGAAAACTGTTAGAAATGAAGTAGTTTTCTGTAATGTCAATGAAAAGTAATAGCCAGGTTCAAAACATAGTAATGCTGAATTTTTAAAGGAAAAAGTCCCATTAATTTACTGCTACTCAGGTGTATCTTCCTTGAATACAGTTAAAATGATACCCATTGGTGTTATTGGAGGGTTAGGTTCACAGCCATCCTCAAAAATGGAAACTGCCTTCTGCAGAGTTTTTGACTGAAGCAGCATGTGACTTTTATTTATATGCATCTTCTTTTGCAGCTGAAGGTAGGTTAACATTAACTGCTTTTGAAACTGTCAGTAAATATTTGTCCCATCTGGTTGTGACAAACTGTAAATAAATGCTAAAAAGAGTGAGGAAAACAAAACAGAAAACAAAGTTAGAATACTAAATAAAATCAGATAATGCAAAACTACTTAGTAATTATTTGGGGGGAGGGGCTCCTTTTAGTTTCTATTCATATTAATAATAGAAATTCTAAGAGTTAAGAATGAAGAAAATAAGACTTTTGATAAGATTTGTTGGCAAATTACACCCCTTTTGCAAAGCTGTTAGCCCCGGGTAGCCTGAAGAAGTGTCTGTTTCTTGAAGCACTATCTCAGTACAACAGCTGGAAAAAACACATCTGTAAAAAGAACAGATCTTGTGTTTAAATTATGAAAAGTAATAGAGAAATCTTCAATGCAACCAAGATAAGGAGTACCCAAGGGTACCTCCTTAAGGGTACCCAATGCATTTGTTTTATAAGTTGCCATCACTTAAATAATAATCTTCAAACAGAAAATAGGGAAGAGAGTGTATTTTGTAGAAACTGTAACATTCATAAGAAAATATGCTAAAAAGTCACATGTCAACAGCTACAAGGGCTACCCTCTTTGAATCGTCCAGTTTCTAAGGAAATTTATTCATGAGGCTGATTTTCAGAATAGTAGATAGGTTACTTACCAATCCAGCATTTATCTAGCATTTACTGTGCAGAAGACACAGATATAATATTTCACCAGATGCTACATTTTTTACTTGGGATATCAGCAAGACAGATTAAAAATGACCTTAATTATGGTGAACCTAAGGAGAAGATAAGAAGACATGATTTAATCAACTGAGAAATCCTAACAAAATTCTATCCAAATAAGAGTTTTAATTTCTTTTTAAGTATGCATTTGTTTATGTTTTGTAAAAAACATAAATAAACAATAACACTTGTAGAGATACAGGACTTGCTAAATGGTAGAGGTTTATGTAACAAATTGCTTTTTCCCTTTTTAGAGTTGAACTAATCATTAATGATGTTTCTTACATGGAATAAAACAGTGTACTAAATCCCCAAAAATCTTTTGCAGCAGTTGCTGTGTTTAGCATTTAAGGTTTGTATGTCTCCCATACTTTTGTGGCTCTGAAAACAAATAATACAGTTGGAAGACCATGTGGGTGGATAAGATGGCAATATGGAGCTACTGACAGTTCAGCTCTATTGGTTTTAATGTGAGCACACTAAAAGGCCATTATTTTTGTGTCATTTTACAGGTCAAAGAAGTGCTTTCCCCCTACTTTCAATTTCAGGTCACCAGCACCCTTCTTCCATCACCCCACTTTGTCTTTCACTTCAAAGACCTGATCAGAGAAATACTCATGCCATGTTCCCTTTTCCAAGCAAAACTGGAACATATTAAAACCATGTTGATTCAGAGGAAAATTGCTGATATAATGGCAGAGATCTGGCAGCTTCCCAGTAGCTTCCTACACCTTGTTTCTTGCCATCTTCCATGCAGAGTAGAGGGGAGTGACTGCTCTGTCATGGCAATATGTGTGTAGAGACCAGATACACATCAGGCACTTGAATGTTGGCAAGCCTCTACATGATTAGATACAGGTTCTATCTAAATGCTTATCAGGTTGGATTTAAATCTATTTTCAGTTTCATCTGTTGATGCTACTCAGATGGTTCTGTATAAAACTTGACAATGCTGTTAATGAAAGAATGAAATTATGAAGTAGAGGGATCAAAAAAGCCTACACTATTAATAAATTTGAGAAAGGAATTTCTGTGACAGCTGATAAGTCTTTCATCATGGTTGCATTATTTGCCTGAGAATAGATCTGTTTTTATCCTTTAAAGGGGCTACCTTTTTTTTTTTAAAAGGTGTAGCATTAGGAGCCCTGGAGACCTGCATAGCATGGCTTCATGCTTTCCCAACCACTTTGTGTGAAAGGCTCTTAATGGTGGTTGAGATTTTGGAATTAGAGGAAATTTTACATAAATGTATTTCCAGTTTTTTGCTTTTTTTTTGTCTACACAGACCATAAAATGAACTTTGTGCTCTTTGTGATATGCTGCTTGGGTGGTCTTCTTACTCAGATATCTGTCCATTAGGGAAGTGCTTACTATCTTGAAATGCATTTCACAGAAACATTTAAAACCCCATACAAATACTTTTCTTTACCTAAAACAGACCCAAAGAGCAGCAGCCTAGTGATTCCTGTTGCTCTTCCTAACTCCTGAATCACACGCTTTTTCTTGTGCAACCTAAATTGGCTGTATGTTACAGTAGCTGGCCAACTTTTGTATCTTTGCTGAATAAAACTTTTACTTCATAGTATCATACAATTTTTATAGGGCAATTTAAAAGAATCCTGGTTTAGGGATTCTTTTCCACCATTCTTACAAAGTCATCTTTTGAATATTAGCTACAGTAGGTAATTGTTTTCCAATATTTCTTTTTCATTTATGAGAACATTCACTTATTGTTGAGGTAGGCAAAGATAACATTACAATCTGAGGTATGATTACATTGCTTGATATACAGCAAAGTCCTGCCATCCTTGTCAAGAAATCAGCATTAAGGTTATATACTTACTTATGGCCATGTATTGTTCATAAGGGTATAAATGTTTAGAAATTCTATTGTTTTCTTAAAGTCTGATTTGTTTACTTAATATTTGATGGAGAGTTAATACTTTTTTTTTTCTTTTCTTTGTTACTCCTTTTTTCTTGGCTAATATCAGCATGTATGAATAGGGCAGCAATTTAGAAAATTCTCACTTCATTGAGTGGGACTTAGGTGATCACAGGATCACCAAAGGCAAATTGAATCTTAAAATATTCTGGGCAGTGAAGGAGGAATTTCCAGAGAAGGTAAGAAAATACAAATTCAGCAGTATGTTTATACTGTTAAGGTCTCTTCTATCTGTTCCATATTCATGTGATGATTTCAAATTAGAATAAACAACAAGCATCTACAATACTTAGAGGAATAGTGGCTTCCATTACAAGGGAGATCTGGAAAAGGGTGACACATTTAATGTAGAAAAATGAGAAGTGAGAGGGGAATGTGCAGCTGTTCTGCTGAGTGCTCTCATTGAAAGTATGAGAACAGCTGGGACCAACTTAAAAGTGTATCTGTTGATGATTTTAAAAGTTCAGGAGAAGTTCTTGGTAGACAGACTGTAGGCAAATATAAATGGTCTTACAGTCCTCTGTGGGTTCAGCCAACAGGGCATTGTTTGAAAAGAGAATGTGGTGAAGCCTTCGAGCAGTGGATCTTTATTCCATATAAGGAGCATCCTGGGAGCATCACATTTTATTAACTTTCTTTTATGATTGATGTCCAAGTCACTTACATTAAATAAAATTATTAAACTAAAGATATTAATAATAGAAATGGATGTAACAAGCTAATACCGTGTAAATGTTTTGCATTTCAGAAGGGGTCAGTCTTTAAGGACTTTGCTGATAAGATAAATAACTGTAAAAAATTATTATGCTACAGCAAGTCCATTATCCAAAATAGAAGCTTAGCTATTCCTCTGGGATGATGTATGGCAGCTCTTCAGTAACACATACAAACACTGGAGAGTAAAAAGTGATTAAAAAGAAGGATTGTAACCATATGGTCACCACCGAAGTAGGTATATAAAAAGGAAAAACTGTTTCAGATCAGTGCTAGAAATTTTTTTCTTTACTTCTACTTGCAGAGGTTGGTAAGCAAAACTGAAGGAATCCTCAGAGAACCTGTTGTTACACAGGGCTGAATTATTTTACAAATGTTGCGATTCAAATTTCATCTGTTAATAATTCACTTCAAAATGCATTTGAAAAGGCCTTGGATGGGGTGAACTTTTATAGATAATTTTGTTCTTCATTGATGACTCTTTTGAGGGTTATTGGATTGTTGGAATTTTCAAAGAGGAAAAGGACATTTTTACATGCCAACACTGTGTATTATGGCTATCTTCTTTGGTATTTCCCTTGGAATATTGGAGGCTTTGTAGGAGAGGAGGATCCTATATGGCCAAGATTTCATGTTGTGCCTTGCTCATGTTTATCATACTTCAGCTAATCTGAAATCTGCTGAAAAGGTGCTTGAATTCAGCAGTACCCAAAAATTAAAATTCTTACTAGTTTTAGCTAATTTGGGAAGGCAGAAGTGAAGATAGACCTACCAGATATCATATATCAAACAAAGGTCTTTCCGTAATAGTTTCTTTGAGAATGAAAAAGAAGAAAACCACTGTTTTAGGTTCTTTAAATACTGGAGCTTGCAGAACAGGCTGCTTGGTGCAGAGGAAGGTGATGGCCTACATTTGTGCTCACAACATGAAGGAGTGATGCTTCATTCAGCCACAGCCACAGATGTGTATGCTTTACAATTTTCTCTCTTTCATTAGGCTCAGTATTCTGTAATTGTCCTTTTTTTTATGATGACCTTTGTGCTGGTGGAAGCTATCAATCAACAATGCTGAAGACTATAATCTTTTCTCTATCTGCAGATCAGGTACAGAGTATACAAATGCAATGCAAGTTTTTTGAAACTGTCAGTGCACCTCAAGCCTGACCCACTGAAACCTTGTTTATAAACTGAATAAGATCCATCTCCACAACCAATTTACTGCAGAGGTTGTAGGCATTTTAAGAGAAATTATTCTTCATCCCTCTGGTTTTTCTAGTTAAGCAGCACTGCAATCACCAGATGGTTACGGTAGCTTGTTCCATATAAATGAGGAAACCAAGAGGTAAACTGTTGACTGATAGCCTAGCGTTCTTCAGTGTGTTAATTATATTCTTCTAATAGTACTGTACTGTGTTACTGTGAGGGTTGAATATGAACTAAGTTTCACTTTTGAGCTTTCACTGAATCTGAATTTGTTGTGGGCTTTATTTACTGGTTTAAACAACATACACACATACACACATCCTTGCCCCTAGCAAATTTGTGCTATGCACAACCATTCAAAATTTTTAAACTGATTCAAATTAAAAACACATGTCTCTTGTTTGTATACAGTATTTATATATCTGTTGTATTGGTTTGTGTTTGGTATTTGAATTTGTAGCTTATGTTATCTGAGTTCAAACAGGAAAATCACAGTTTCTGGCATTGTAAGTGTTGCCAGTTATTTACAGATACCAAAAGATCACAGGTAAAGTGCTGTTATAATGTAACTCATAGTGGCTGGCTGCTGCATTTCAATTAATTTTTTAGTTAAATTGATTGCTCACCAAGTTAACAAGATTAACGATTACAGATCTAGTCATGGCCCAGTGTAGAAAGAAGAACAATGCTAGAAGATGTTTTAGGCAGCTTTTTTTAGCCTTTGCTAAAAAAGCTGAGTTTGGACTTAAATTCTCTATATAAATTCTGGCATAGTTTATTAAGTCACTGTGGCTTTAAGATGATAAAATTGAAAAAAAAAGTTAAAAAATCAAGTTTTTGTTCTAATTTTGGAATGCACTTTTAGACCTTGAAAACAGTTTATACATGGAGTAGTGCTTTCTTTCCTGCATTAATTCTGTAGAGAGAGAGGGAAAGGCCTTGCAGATTAATAATAATAAACCCACAACATTCAATTCCTTTATAAAAAAGAAAAACAGTACAGCATAAATAGTCTGTAGAGCAAATAATCTAATAGGCCATACAATATTTCTAGCGAAAAATATTTCTAAAGGAAAAATATTTTCAGTGGAATTTGTGTTAACCCAAACACAAACTGCAATAAGCAATTAAAAAAGCAACACTAAGTTTTAATTAGAAACTGTTTAATCCACAAGGAAAGTCCTTCTAGAATTGGGTCAGAATATTGGAACAGTTACTCTGTGTGTCTCTGTGTTTGTGCAGAAGATAAAAGCACAAACACAGATGCAGTTCCTAGGGGGATAGAGAGGCTTTGTGACCCTACTAAACAGTGCATGCTGCACCAAGGGGTACCAATGGACAGATGAATCATCTCTCCTGCTGCTCTCCAGCAGCAGGTCTTCACTGGAAAACTTTTCAGGGTAATGGGGACTTTTTACAGTGCTCTGTGTTGTTCACTCTGCTGGTGGCCTGCTCCAGCACTGAGATCTCACTGAGATCTCTCCTAAGTAAAAATTTCCCCAAACCAGAAAACTTGTCTTTGAGGGTAGGTTGTTGTTTTGGTTTGCGTGCTGAGCTGTTCTTTTATTCTCTGCACCACATCAAAGTTAGCCTGAATTTCTGTGTTAAGTATTAAAGAACATGATACAACGTTCATTTCTCAAAGGGGAAATCACTGCTCTGATTTTTTGAGTTGGTGGTACATTGCTCCCTAAAGCCTTCTACAAAAAGCAATCCAGGTACTCAGGTTACTTGGTTGTACGTGGTTTTGCTAGAATCAAGGATAGGATATAGTGAACAACATAATGGGTAATGCACTCAGCAGTACATAGTTACTACATTGCCTCTCTGATCGAATTGCAAAATTTTGCATTTAAAGTATTATCTAAAGATAATGAGGTAGCTAAACATCATTGTTCTTTTCATTTTCAAATAGGGCAGTGTTACAATCCGATTTGGATGAGAGGAAGGCCCCCTTGCGTTCTAATCGACCTCAGATGAGTCTGGGAGGCTAGGGGCGGCTAGACCAACCTCTCATTTCAAGTTCGATCCCTTCGAGCGAGACTAAGACACAAACGAGTTCAGATGTCGTGAGTCCACCCATTTATTAAACCACTCAGGAAAAGAGAAACAGTGATAGGAAAGAAAAGAAGGAAGGAAAGGTGGAAGATAAAGCAAGAGTTCAGGATAGGAAAGCGCAACTAGTCTCCACCATGGATCCGTGGCGTCCCGGGGGTCCTTGCTTCTGGGGTCTTCGGTGGTGGGGCATCTCCGGGTGGGGGATCACTGTGGTGGGGGATCTCCGTGGTGGGGTATCTCCATGGTGGGGGATCACCGTGGTGGGGGATCACCAACAGGGTCTTCGGTGGTGGTGTCAGAAGTGGGATCTCCGACAAGGTCTGGGGTGGTGGTCTTTTATAGGATGCGTGCCTGAAGCAACAATTCCAGCTTGCGCATCCCAGGACAATGGCATGTCTCTGAGCCTCTCCCATATCCGGGGTTTCAGGCGCCGACTGTGTGCATATTCCTACAGCCCGTTATCTACATCAAACGGGAGGCTCCTGGTGATCGTCCTTGCGATCGTGTGAGCAGATAACATCTTGCACAATCTCCTGCAAGATTCTGTTACCTCCTTGTCGGCAAGCTTTGAGACAAATGTTCAGCTGTTTCGTCCCTCACAGGCAGTTGAGGTGCTGTGATGCTGAGCTACTTGATATGAGTTTACAAAGGGAATGAATATCATGTATGGCTGCTAATACCCTAGTACAAAATGACCAAACCCATTCATGTCCTTTGAAAATATACATAATTTTTTGTTGTTCATTTATTTGCATGTCCATCTAAGAGTAAGTTAAAAATCAAGCACAAAATCTTAAGTAGCTTGCTCAGATTGAACTGCATCAAAGATATCTCCATCCATTACTGGAAAAATAGTGGCCAATATTTTTATTAAATACATATATAACTTTTTAAAAGATAGTGTTTTAAAAAGTTTCTTTTACAACTACAGTGAATTAACACAGCCTATGGGAGGAAAACCAGTGGTTTAGGACTTTTCCATAAATGAAAAAAAAAAAACCCCACACAGTTTTAAGGTTAAGTAGTTTGATTGCCTAAAGAATGATGTCTATGTGCATATTTTACCATACTTTTTGAATGTAGGTATCTCCATCTTTATCATCTTTTATCCAATCTATGTATCCATTTCAAAGGTAAGACAAATTATTGCTAATCTATTTTTCCATCTCTCTAATTTTAGGAATTACTCTAGCACAGTAAAGAAGTATGGAAGTATCTAATACCCACTCTAGCTATTAAAAAAAGTCACATCTTAAGTGTGACATACTAAAAGAAGTTTTTACAGATAGAGTGCATGTGATGCACAATATGGTGAGTCTGTGGGAACAACTTCTTATTGCATCATCTGGTCTTTCTTAACACTATTTTCTTATACGTATTTACCTAGGAGCTGGTAGCAGATCCCTTGATCTTCTTATCAATATGAAAGGATTCATGACATACCTGCTAAAATTAGGGAAGGGAGGGGAATGGAGAGGCAGAAATAGGAGAAAAAAGGTGTTGAATGACTTAGACAAATTAGCTCTTCTAAGATATTGAAAAGCAAGCCAAGAAATAAGGAAAACAAGATTCTTATGTAGCGAACTAATTTAAACCTAAACTACTTTTTCTTTCATTCTTTGCACCATATTTAACCTAAGATAACATAGGCTGTATGGCTGAACAATGGACTGCTAGTACTTCTCCAGTATTTATTGTCTTCAGATTAGCAACATTTAACTCTTAAACCTCTTAAACTGTCACAAAATAGGACAATATTAATTACATTTCTTGTATTAGTTATAATCCATCTTCAACTGTCTTTGCAGAATGATTAAATTGAAATATTAGTCCTTGTGGACTAGTCAAAAACATCTTCAGTCTGGCTGCACTCATTTTGAACAGTGATACTTACCAGATTATTTTACCAGCTAATACTTGTAACATCTGTGACATGACAAATATCGGTAAAATATTAATCTATTCCTACTAATTATAAAACTATGTCTGGCTAATTATAATGCAAACTAAGATTCTGATGACTTGATTTGTCAAGGACACATTTTTTAACCAGAACTTTGCCAGTGAAATCTGTAACTTTTAACAGATACACTTGTAGGAAGTTCTTTATCTCTAAAAGCAAAAGAAATTTTTATGTTGGCACTTTCATAATAATTTCTGTTTATTTGTATTGCTAGATAAGATGGGCAGAAATTATAGGAAAGAAGTGGTGTATGTAGCACCAGCTTGCTGCTTTTTAAGAGTTTGCAGTGGAAGCTTGATTTAGTTGCCTAAATCTAGCCTCCAGCTGCCTTTCCAGACGGGCATGAGTCTCCCATAGATCCTGTTATATCTGCCAGACTCCTGAAAATGTCTCACATAATCCTGGAGTATGTCAAATAGCATTATACGTTTATATTTAAGCAACAGATTGAGCCCTGTATGTTTAAATACCCAGAGTATATCTCACTTAAGCTTCACTGAGGGACATTAAGAAGCTCTGTGGAAAAGTAAAATATTTCTGAGCTGGGATCAGAACAAATTCAGTAGGTTTGTCCAATATGGATCAGGATTTAACTGAAGGTCTTCAAAGAGAACCCTAGTATGAGTTCAGTAGATGGAATTCATTTTATCTAAACTCAGTTCAAATCCAGCATTCATTTGGAGTAAGGATACATTTTCTTTTATCTAACCCTAGTAATGTTTCCTAGTGATTCTACGTTTAAAAAAAAAACTAAAAAGGAATATACCTCCAAAGAACAGGGATATTATTTCTGGTTTCTTTGCTATTTAGAAGTTTGGCTAATTCTACTTTGCTGTCTCATAGCACCCTATGGTTTTTAAATGGATAAGATATTTACATCTACCTACTATTCTAAAGGGCTGACAGTGTTCATCTGTGCTGTTAAACCACTGCTGTGTTCTGTCTCAGAGTTGGCTGCAGTTCAGTAGTAAATGGAATGATTCTATTATTATAGAGTTGTGAAGTGCTTTGAGGTCTGTCAAGATGTAAAATATTTTGTGACTGCTTGCCAGATAGGTAAATATCTCAACCATTTTGTCCTCTAAAAAAAAAGATAAAAAACTTAAATACATGTTGGCATTTTCATTAGCATTATTACTTCTTTTTAGCTCTCTACAGGAAACAAAAATCCTGAGGAAGAAGTGGTACACCGAGAATTATCTTGCCACTTTTTTTAGAAATACACAGTAGGTGTTTGAATAGCAAGGAAATATTTCACTTGTTTTTTTGGGGGGTTTTGGCTCCTAATTTTGTTTCTTTTTTAAGGTTTAGGCAGATGAGGAATTAATGTGGCATTGTGTGACTTTGCATAGGAATTTAGGAAATTTGGAATTTCGGGGGTCTTTTTCACTGTTTTGTGGGAAGGAAATTCAGCGCTTTTCATGAAACTACAAAGCAGAAACAACAAAGTCTTTCTATCTGACATGTTTTAGTCACCTCAGTAGTGATATACGGTAGCATCCAAGAATGATTTAGGTTGGAAGGGGGCCTCTGGAGGTCATCTTGTCTGGCTGCCCACTTGAAGCAGGACCAGCTTAGTTAGATGAAGCTGCTCTTGAGTCTTGTTCAGTTAAATTCTGAACATCTCCAAAAATGGAAATTCCTCAGCCTCTCTGGGTACCTGTTCAGTGTTTGATCACTGTCGTTGTGAAATGTTTTTTTCCTTATATCTAATTTAAATCTCCCTTGTAGCAGCTTGTGTCTGTTGCCTCTCACCCTGGCACCATGTACTTCCAAGATAATTCTGGATCTGTCTTCTCCACCCTCTTGCTAAGTAGTCGATGATGGCAATAGGATCCCACATTAGCTTTCTTTTTTGGGGGGATTGAACAAATCCAGCTCTAGTATGTCGGGTGCTCCAGCCCCCGAGTCATCTTGGTGACCCTTTGCTGGATTTACTGGAATGGTGACCCATTCCAGTATAGCAATGTCTTTCTCATATTAGGAATCTCAAAATAAAACACAGTATTGAAGATGTTGGTCTCAAAAATACTGAATGGAGGAACATATCACTTCTGTTTACTTGCTGACTGCAAACACTATTACTGTACATGGCCCAGTATGGTTTCTGTCATCTTTGTCACAAGGGCATGCTACTGTTGTCCTTCTTTCTATCCAGATAGTGTCTATCCTGTCCTGTTGCACAGGTTTTTTCATCCTAAATGCAAGGACTTTTCATTTCCCTTTATTAAGCTTCATTTATGCTGTGCATGAAAGCCTGCAGCATGGGAATCTCACAGGAGAAATGAGAAGTCAATGCACAGTTGCAGAGCTATGATCTCATTGGAATCACAAAGTGGTGGTAGGATAGATTACATAACTAGTGTGCTGCTTTGGATGGATACACGCTCTTTAGAAAGGATCAGGAAGGTAAGGAAAAGGAGAAGTGCTTTGTCCAATGAGGAGCCTGGACCTGTGTTTCAGAATAGATGATGAGCCATTTGGGAACTTAAGAGTGAGGACCAGATCAGCATGTGTGACATTTTGGTAAGCATCTTTTATAGACAATCTGATCAAGAAGAAAAAGTAGATGAAGCCTCTTTTTGGAGAACTGGAGAAAGTGTCATGATCACAAGCACTGATCCTTACCGTGGATTTGACTGGAAAGACACCATTACAGTCCAGGTCTCTGGAGAGCATCGAGGACAACTCTTGATACAGGCGATAAGGAAGCTGAGCAGGGAGGACACTCTAGTAGACCTGCCGGTGCTGAGTAAGGAAGAAGTGGTCAGATTTGTGAAGTCTGATGGGAGCAGTAACCATGAAATTGTGGGTGTTAAATTATGATAACTTTCAACATGCTTAAATTGTGTGACAGTCAGATGTGGTGACACACTGAGAAAATGGATGTTAAAATGTTGTAGGTTACTACTAAGACTGCATTGGGAGTTCGATGATGTTGTAGGCCAGTGTTGGAGATCTGTGTAGGTAGTCTGTGTTATGCCAGAATCTTGATTACCACTAGCATTTTTTTTGTTTACTAAAAGATATAAAAATACAGGATAAAGGAGAACAGAGGTATTTTAGGAAGGCTAGCCTCAAATAACTAACCTTGAAATGTTTTCACAAATTGCTTTTGGAAACCCCCTTAGGTATTTAGAGGGAAGAAGGAAAAAAACCACACCCCCCCCCCCACCCCCCAAACCATTAAAGGAAGGGAATATTCCAGGCCAAAAGAACCTGTACTTGCTGCAAGATGGATGATCAAGATGCACCTATTACATTTTGTTAATTCTTCATGAACAAACAGAGGACAGAATTGTCAGGATGTTAAATTTCTTTTCCAGACAAACCAGTAGCAGAGAGACAGACAAATAGAAACAAATTACAGGGAGAATGATTCAAAAAATAGCATGTAAAATATTTATTTTTTGGCAGTAGCAGTGAGAGGGTATTTTCATTTCTTGGACTCTTACTTTATACTGAACATTTGGCAATTTTGAAATAAAACTTACTTCTTTACTCAATGATCTGAAAAACAATTGGCTAGGAAAAAGTAGAATGATAAAATACTGTAGCCTGGACTTTACAATGCCAGAGTACTGGAAAAGGATTACAGATTGTTTTCCATTGTAATGAAATGAAGGGCAAAGATGAATCACCAGATGATAAATGGATTAGTGCTGTTTCTAATGATGTACATTATATTCAGCTCTATGTGGTTTGCAATTTTTATGGTATTTGGCTTTCAAACAATGATTTCATTCATGTGAAGAATCTACTATGAGCCCATTTAAAATATTTCTTTTGATGTTCAGGTCCTAGCAGAGGGAATTCATATTAGCTGCCAAAGTAAGACTTGCATTAAGGTGCACAGGGTTTTAAGTACCTCCTGTCATGTAGTTGTAGAAAAAAACCCCTCTTATTTCAGGGCTTGTAGTTTCTTCT
>VYZW01018503.1:4655-21825 GCA_013401315.1 Balaeniceps rex | reverse complement strand
AGGATCACCAGAAGGTAGTGTTTACATTACTCTGTTGTGATTTAATTTAGTCCTTAGCTTTTTTTTCACTTGAAATAATTAGAAATTATGAAAAACATTTCCAAAAGCATAGAGAAAGCTACATTTTCATTGTCAGTATACATTTAAATAAAACACACTTCCCCCATATACACCCACGTACAGAAAATATAGGAACACCCTTATGAGTTCTCACTCTCTGCACCACAAACATCTCTTCATCCTTAACTTTTATATTTAGAGGTGGGACTGCTGGTTTTAATAGTGCCACTCAAATGCATAGTTATGTATGTATGTATTTTGAGGCTTGTGACAATAGAGTTTTTTTCTTTGTTGAGTTGAGTGACCATAGATCACTTAAGTAAATCAATTTTCTGTAGCGTTTTGAGGAGAGTAATCTGTTGCTGTGTCTCCAAATGTCAAAGGAAAGACCCGCCCATCCTGCAAACAAGTTTGAAGATTCACATTCTTCCTTCAATGTGATTTAAGATCTGTGAGATCAGCCACCAGGAATGATGAAAATTGGTGATGACATTTTCTTTTTCTAGGTGAGCGTATTCTATAGAAATGCCCTGTGAATGGAGTTATAGAATCCAGACATCATTGTATCCATCTCAAAAACGAAAATAACATCTTAAGAAGGTAAAGAGGAACACATATGTAGAATCAGGCAGTTTAGAGTCACCAAGCTAAAATATTATTATGCCTTCCCTTTCTGTATTCTATGGTAGTGTTAATTTTCCTAAGAGGTAGATGGACAGATTTAAAAATACTAAAATAGGTAAATTTTTCCTCAACCTTAACCTATTTTCTATGGCTTTTAACCAAAATTATAAGAAATATCCCATATTTCAGACTCAAACCCTGTCTTTTCTATGTAAAATGCATACAACTTTGCATTTTCCTGTGTTGCCTTTATATTTTCATTTCCTCTATGTAGTTGCGCAGAATCACTTTATCTCATATTTTCTTCATGCTTTTAGTATAGGACATAGAATATGAGGTTGAAGCAGTGAAAATCTTACTGCTTCCTGTACTGTTGCTACAATTTTATTACTGACTTATTTGACATCTTAGTAACAATCATCTGTATGATGCTAGGAGTGACAGAAGGAAGCATCTAGTGAGCAAAGGTCAACAGAAAACCTTGGGTTGTGTGGAGGGACTGGAAAGTGGAAAGTGTCCAACAGGAAAAAATTGTGACTCTGGTATTTCTTTCGCTAAACATCATCTCCACTGTTCTTTACAGTCTCCTCTAATCATTACTGTTTCTTCTAATGTTCAGATTGGAGCTCTAAGCCACAAGAGAAGACTGAAAAATAGGGTTGGGGATAAAGAAAAAGCATGCAATATATATTGGGAAAGGTGTAAAATATAGGTCATTGGATTTCAAGCTGAAATGTAGGAAATGGTGTACAAGGAGAAGTCTGGCTAACCTGCCAAGAGGCGTGCTGAATGTGAATGCATTATAGAATATGACTTAGAGATGCAAACTGCATTTTAAACTTAACAGATAGTGGAAAGAAAATATAGAAATAGGCTACCTGTTTTTGTTAAAGGTCTTTTCTCTATCTTATATGATTTTGTTATAATAGTTTTAAAAAAATTCAACTTCTGTCATAGATCTTGCAATGTGTATGAAAGAACAATCGTAAAGACAGTATTTCAATTATTTTTTCCCCTGGATTTGCAGACTTATAGCTTGGTATTGATTATTTGTCTCCCTTCATTATACTCAATTATTATAGTTCCCTCTGGAGCTCTTCTAATTTGTTATTTGAAAGTTATTTTTCTAACAAACTTATAAATACAGCTTTACAGAGAGTTAAATTATTATTTTAGCTATAGGTTAACTAGTGTGCAAAACATAGCAATAGTATGAGTGTTTTCTTACTCTTTTCTTTTGAATGAAGTGGTATATGTGTCTGAATTTATCAAGCTAAGTTGGCACTGTCTTTGCTGCATCTCATAAGCCTTATACTGCTAGTAACTAGGGGGGATTTTCCTTGGAGATAAATTTTTAGAGAGAAGGGATCTGAGATCTATTTGCACATTCACCCTAAAAGTACTGCATGAGTGTGTATCTGGTATTCTTTATTTTGCTAAAGATTTTTTTTAATGGGGAAAAAACCTTTGTAGCATATCAGGTAAAATGGAAACTCTAGCAGTGATTCTTTGGACATTACATATGTTGCAGATGTATGATTCTGGAGGGGTTCAGCAACGCAGCTGAAATGGGTAGCAGGTGTTTGAAATTTGGCTGCTGTGTCATTTCCTACTGTTTAATCTGTTGGGTTTAGTGTCAAAAGGAATTACAAGATAGACCAATCACCTGAGTGACATTAAGAAAATCTGTTGTTTTTTTTTTTTTTTCCTCTGTGTGACGGTTTAGCAGGTGAATTGTGGCAAACATTATTACATCGACTGGAGTAAGCATTAGGGTCATTGGAGGGTCAAGTTTTCCTTCTTTGACTGTGCTATATTGCTTTCTGAACCCTCCAAATGGCCTAACACCTCCCTCACTTATCTCTTCCAATAAAGCATCTTTGACAGAAAATGCAATCTCAGCTTCTTTCTCAAAGGACACACTAGGGATGCAATGGAGTACCTGCCTGTCATTCTGTTGAATTACCTTATTTGTGAAGAAGCTGATGATGTTCTTAAGTGGCTTCAATAATCTGCCTCTCCTCACTCTCCCTGGGAAAACAATTTGGGATTATTCTGCTCTGGAAGAGAACAGAAACAGATAGAGCTTGAAACAGCTCTAAAGTGTTGGGGTTTAGTTGCGTAAATCCTATAGAAACAAAATGCATACTGATCTCTAGCTTTACTGACTCTGCAAAACTAGATGTGGAGCCAGCAGCTCAAGTAGTACATCTTGACTTTAGGACTTTGTTTACATTTGAAGCGAATGTAAACAAAGAATAACATGAAGTTTATCATGTGAGAGAATGATGTTGATGAGAAAATTCAAGATAGAGCTTTACTTGGTCTAATTACTTCATTTGAGATGATTTATAGTAATATAATATAATATAATATAGCATATAGTAGTGTAGTATTTTTTTTTTCTGATCTTATTACCTCCAGTTTACCCAACAAAAGAAAGATTAGGAAAAAGATAAATGAAGACACTGAACTTACACCAGAGCTTTAATGCATGGCAAGTTAAGGCCAGTTAGCAATTTGCAGAAATGGGAGTTGAAAAGTCAAAGCTTCCATTTTTGACTCTGCCATAAATCAAACTCACTTCACTGCTTCATCATATCTGGCCTTGGTCAAATCACTTAGCCTTCTACCTCCTCCATTTTTCCATTTATCTCACTGCTTAAGGATCTCAATTTTCATACATTAGCAGAGACAATCACTGACAGGGATATCTTCTGAGGCTACCTATTATTACACAAACTTGAGAGAAATTATGTATTTACAGTTTGTGTATGTTGACACACAGTTCAACAGAAAATTAAAAGCTGACTAGTCAGCACAGATGTAGTATATTTATGGAAATATATCTTCATGAACTTGATATTCTCAGTTGCCAAAGTGTGTTGAGAAGCACAAATAGGACATATCCTGCCTCAGAATTTAGATGCGGAAGAGGTTTGTGGAGAAACTGATAGGGTTCCATTTCTTGGAAGAGAAGGACATTTTAGAGAAATAACAGGTTTTAAGCCATGAATTTCAAGCAAGAGTACAGCACTCTTGATGAGTACATCACCAGATTTTGATTTTTGATCTCCATGAGCATTTGTAAAAGGTAATTTGCAGTAAAAAGTCCCTTCTATCTGAGATGTATAAAATATAAAACATAGATGCCATGGATCTTTTGTTGAACTATTAAGAACACTCCAGTTATGAGCTGTTATCTTCAACCCCTTTAAATTTACTAAATCATATATTGAAATAAAAATTGGATTGCTATATTTCCTAATTCTCACTTTCCTTTGAAAAAAATGCATATGTTCAATGCTCATTATTTTTTTTAATGGTGTGGAATGTGACAATAAAATGCTGAGAATCCTGGTTTTGGTTACATTACAGTTCTTTTTCTCTATAATTATTTCTATCCTGATAAACTTTTCTAACATTGCTGGTAATACCCTTTCAGATATCTCTCATCTTTTTGTGTCTTTGTAATAGTTTCTGATTTCCCTTTCATCAGAGTGCGTGCTATCCTTAGCAGTACAATTTTGACACCTCTGTCCAATGTAGTACCTCATCTTTCTTGTATTTATCAAAAGTGAAAATTGTTAAGGAATGTTAGTAGTTTTCACTGTCTCTTTTAGAGGCATTATGTGCTCCATGGAGACTAGCTCAGAGATGGAAAAGAAATGTTCGAGATTTTGCTGCTGTTCTTAGAAAGTTTTCTTCTTAGAAGCATGGCAGCAGGAAGTTATGCAACTGATGTTTCGAAATGCATTAAGATGTTGCCAGTAATGGCACCATGATATATATATATATGTTATAATCCACCAAAAATCAGTAAATAATACTATTCAAAGTTAAAAATGAAAGACATGGATAAAAAATGCAGAGCCGTGGAAAAGCTATGGTAAAACACCAACGCATGGAAAAGGCAATAAAATGTGCTTTACTTGTTTTATGAAACTTGTCTGTTTTCAAGTGTATTTAGTTTCAAAGACAAAACAATGAATGTTAATAACATAGAGAATCAACACTTTCTTCTTGTTGTGTTCTAAAAATAGGTGTTTACTGAATCTTCATCTAACTAGAATGAAATAAAAGCAGATTTTACTCCTCTGAGAATACCTTCATAGGAAACAGCCTGTCAACACGAACATGACTGCACTGGACACAGACACATGCACTTTTCATGGCAGCTAAAGAGGCCCTCTTTGCAATGCTTGACTTTCAGTTATGAATGACGGTATGTTGGCATGGATACTGAAAGACATGGTTTGACATGCTACATTTGTCACTCTTATTCTAATGTTTCTCTATGGTAATGTGAGTGTTAAGGAAAGAGTGGTTTCTAAATATAATGAAAATATTCTGTGGTTAGACGCTTTCATGGATTCTATGACAGAAGTCGATAGTTTCCAATCAAATGTATCACATAAATGTAATTAACCCATTACTTTAAATAGTACCTGCTTAGAAAATACAAATAGTCACAAAACAATCATACCAATAGAGTACCTTTTGTGCCCTCTAGCTCAAACTCTTTGCTCTGTAGGAAGGTTTTAAGGTTGCTCAACACTGAACAGTGTTAGTAATGATACAGTACTAGGCCTAAGGCCTATTTTTGGAACTAATAATAGGAAAAGAAAGCTTGTGGTTCACCTGAAGGTTTTGCAAATTAAACAATTTGCTACTCTTCTTTCTTTCAGTGGACGTGCTAAATGATAGCGTATACACTAGGGAAAATAAATGCTACCTCCTTCATGGTCTCAAAGGCTAATCTGATAGAGATTAAAGATGAGCATCATTGTATTGGGTTTGCGTGGCAAGGTTTTGGTAGTGCGGGGGCTACAGGGGTGGCTTCTGTGAGAAGCTGCTAGAAGCTTCCCCTATGTCTGATAGAGCCACTGGCCAAAGCTGAGCCAATCAGCGATGGTGGTAGTGCCTCTGTGATAATATGTTTAAGAAGGTGGGGGAAAAACCTACTGTGGAACAGCAGCCAGAGAGAGAGGAGTGAGAATATGAGAGAGAAACAGCTATGCAGGCACAAAGGTCAGTGAAGAAGGAGGGGGGGGAGGTGCTCCAGGCACCAGAGCAGAGATTCCTCTGCAGCCTCTGGTGAAGAACATGGTGAGGCAATCTGTCCCCCTGCAGCCCATGGAGATTGTATTGGGTTTGCATGGCCAGGTTTTGATAGTGGTGGTGGGGGGCTACAGGAGTGGCTTCTGTGAGAAGCTTCTAGAAGCTTCCCCTATGTCTGGTAGAGCCAATGCCACTGGCTCCAACATAGACCCGCTGCTGGCCAAGCCTGAGCCAATCAATGATGGTGGTATCGCCTCTGTGATAACATATTTAAGAAGGGGAAAACAAATCTGCTGCGCAACAAACAGCAGCCAGAGGAGTGAGAATATATGAGAGAAACAACTCTGCAGACACCAAGGTCAGTGAAGAAGGAGGGGGAAGAGGTGCTCCAGGCACCAGAGCAGAGATTCCCCTGCAGCCCATGGTGAAGATCATGGTGAGGCAGGCTGTCCCCCTGCAGCACATGGACATTAACAGTAGAGCAGATATCCACCTGCAGCCCATGGAATACCCCACGCCAGAGCAGGTGGATGCACCCAAAGGAGGCTGTGACCCTGTGGGAAGCCTGCGCACAAGCAGGCTCCTGGCAGGACCTGTGACCCTCTGGAGACAGGAGCGCATGCTGGAGCAGGTTTGTGACCCCATGGGGGACCCACATTAGAGCAGTCTGTTCCTGAAGGACTGCACTCTATGAAAGGGACCCATGCTCGAGCAGTTTGTGAAGAACTGCAGCCCGTGGGAAGGACCCCATGGTGGAGCAGGGGAAGAGTGTGAGGAGTCCTCCCCTTGAGGAGGAAGGAGCAGCAGAGACAATGTGTGATGGACTGACCGCAACCCCCATTCCCAGTCCCCCTGCGCCAACCAGCAGGGAGGAGGTAAAGAAAATTGGGAGTGAAGTTGAGCCTGGGAAGAAGGGATGGGTGGGGGGAAGGTGTTTTAAGATTTGGGTTTTTATTTCTCATTACTCTACTCTGATTTATTTGGCAATAAATTAAATTAATTTTCCCCAAGTTGAGTCTGTTTTGCCCGTGACGGTACTTGGTGAATGATCTCTCCCTGTTCTTATCTCGACCCACGAGCTTTTCGTTATATTTTCTCTCCCCCGTCCTGATGTGGAGGGGGGAGTGATAGAGCAGCCTGGTGGGCACCTGGCATCCAGCCAGGGTCAACCCACCACAGTCATTTAGAGTTTACAAATAGGTAAAGAAGATGAGACCTATTTCATGGACTTTTCCATCCATGTCTTCCTATTATGGTACACAGGTGTGTGAATTCTCAAGGTTGCTCTAAATAATGACTGCTTTGTAGTTATTCCACTAGTGCATCCTAACTCATCACACTACAGGAAGCCTTGGTGATGAAGGATGGCCCCTCACAACAAATCATAGCTAGGAGGCTAGCCCAAACACTAAGATGTGAGTTTCCACAAGCCACTACTCTAAATGTTAATTGGAATTCTTCATGGGCCTGTACCTGACAACCTAATGTTCAAAAAAGATGATGAATTAAAAAATAGATAATTGCAAGTAAGACATTTGACATTTTCGTTTACTTAGAATCCTAACTGCAGTTATTTGGAAAGATCACAGTTTTTTTCTTAGCAAAGGGTCACTTCTAGTGCAGGAGGCAGCTCAGTAAAAAAATGGAATTCCCAGCTGCTCTGTGGGTAACATTATTTGTGCCTATTTTGCCCTGTGATATTGATAACACCATACATTTTACCAAGAAAAAGGGCTATACTAGCTCTGTATCACAACATTTGTTAGCTTTGCTGAAGGTTGATTCTAGATTCAGATTTGATTTTGATTTTTACAGCCAATGCAATTCTCTGTGTCTTCTGGATATATATTTAGACGTCTGGACTTCCCTAGAATAACCCAAAAAGCATATATGAATTGACATAACCCTTCCCCTTCCTGTTCTAAAACTGATTGAATCATTCAGAGTCTGAACTGGTATCTTTGTTTAACATAGCAGATTCTGCTACCCCTTGAGGGATTGACTGTGGACTTCTGTATTGTGTGATTTTTGGACACAGGCCAGCGTTATGTTGCTCTCAGAGTGGGACCCCCTTTGGAATGGTGCTGGTTTTGCTGTATGTTACATTTTACCCTGCGTAAAGCATTATTCTGAGATAGAAGCATGTGAGCATCTGGCTGTTACACAGGACCTGAACTGTCTCAGGGACAGTTCAGGCATAGGGATGGGTTTCATCCTGACTACTTTTGAAAGGTAGTATTACTGCTCTTCATTACTATGCATGTATTAGTGTATTCATTACTTGTAGACTAAACTATGTTTCTTTCCCCTTGATGTAATGCAATCAAATACTTAGCAGGGATATTACTGAGGATAAATCGATAGCACTACTGCAATAATGCAAGTACATCTTTTTTCTGGGAAATGGAAAATGGCAAGGTTAGAAGGGAAGGATACAGGCAGTCACATCTTCATAGATATCTCATTGGATGTTGTATGCAACAGCTGCATTTAATGCTTCTTCCCATTTGTCATAAATGTGGATTGTTGCGTTGTACTAAGTAAATCCAGAGATGAAATAAAGCTGGGAAATGCAGTAAGAAACCCTGAATTTCTTACACTGTTTTTAGAGAGTGAAGAAGTGAAGACATTACTTAAAAGCCCTATTTTTTGGAGGGAAGAGGTTATTAAAAGAAATGTATACATTTCAGAATTAGTAGTATGATTTCATCAAAATAAGGGGCCTTGTTTAACAGAGTAGAGGAACAGAGAATGAGAGAGAGGAGAATATCTGCACTGCTGAACTTTCCAAATTCCCCTTTCTGCCTGAGAATGATAGCTGAAAATGACATAGTCAAACAAAAATTACCATTACATCAGAAAAAATTGCTCTCTGACTCATAAAAAGGTACGAAAGGATACCAGAAGATCCTCCAGCCCACCTCTGGACATCTCTCTATCCTTCTTCTCTAGGAGAAGAGGCTATGTGTTTCAGTGCTTACTTGCAGAAATTCTCCCAAAGTGTGTTGCCTTCGTGGCAGGTACATAATAGTTCTTTCTGAGCTATCCAGAACACTTACTGAGAATAGTTTAATCTCTTTCTAACGGTCTTTTACATTCCTCAGTTGTGTTTTCTTTAAACTGAACAATGGCTCTTCCTTTCATTTATTGTCACAGAGTATGGATTCTAGATCAATGTTCACTTTTCTTCTCTTGACTGTCTCAAACTGATCGACATCTTTTTATCAGTGTGGCTTCCCCATTACAGAGATAGTTCTGAGCTGAAGCCTTACCAGGGTAGAGTAAAAATACAATTTCCTTTGTCTCACAGACAATTTATAGTCTATATGTTGAGGTTCATAATTACTTTTTTCACTGAGGCTGCTGATTTTGACTTGGATTCAGTTTCTGGTCCACGATATTCCCTTTGTTACTGATCTTTACAGGTCAGTCCTTTCTGAGAAGACTTCAGTTCTGTCTGAATTGTTTAACCGTAGTGCATATTCTGTGTTATCTGTTGGTACATCTTGATAAGATTAGGTTTTATGCTCAGAAATGTGATGAAAGACTTAACAATTCTTCTGCATGTGAGACTTGAAGCTTACTATCCATTAAGTATTTCAGTTACCAGGAACTGTTTTACTTAAAGTGGCACATTGACTGCTGCTATGAATGCTGTTTTTGTTCTGAGCTGTTTAGAGGCAGCCTGCTAAGGCACACAGTCTTCCATCACTTCATTTAAAATAACTTCAGTCACTGATTTATGTATGTGTTTCCTGGAACATGCTGAGAGTATCTGGTAGTGTACCAACCTGCCTGCGGGCTTTTTGTAACACATCTTGTCTTTTTTGGTTGGCTTCATCTTATCGTTGTCATTCATGCACTATGTCAGTAAATGGATATGAAGAAGTTCAAACCCTTTTTCTTTAAAACCTGCTGACTTTTAGTCTCCTCGAATAACACTACTGTAAGAATAAAACTAAGGCCTGTTTGGAATGAGAGCTTCAGGTTATTGGCCATCTATACTAGACACATTAGTTTTTGTTTTAGCTCTGTCAGCTAGTGTCTGGAAAAGGCAAGAAACAAGAAGTGTAATCACTATATATATACACAATTGGATTTCACTAACTTACGCTTGTGATTACATTTTTTATCTTCATATACCTGTTCTTTGGGGAATGAGCTGCTTTTCCTCTGGTTGGAAACTCTCATATACATAATTTAGGTCCCCTGCATATCAACAATAAATAACAGCAGAAATTCTCAATTTTGGGATAAGGTTGCTCATTCACTTTGCTTTGTGTGTGTTTGTGAATGGATTATTTTCCTAACATGGCATTTTAGGGATTTATCAAACCTGTGTTGAATTTGGTAAACTAAATCAATTTTGAGAAGTTATAGTTCTTTTATAATTTCCAAATTGGAATGTCTTGATTTTTGCAACATTTTACTTTGATTTTTTCCTTATTTTTATTAATTGATATTTATTTTCAGGAATAGATACACTCCAAAATGAAAAAGTGGGTGTTTCCTCCATTTCAGTGAAATTAATATTCACTTAGAGATTTTTTTTAATGATGTAAGACTCATGCTTTTTTCAAACAGTCTGCTTTCTACAAAATGATTAGTAAATTTGGTCATTATATGTAGTTAATAGTAATTTGAATGAAAGACAAATCATATATTAGCTAGCATGTGTGTCTTTCTGTGCCAGCGTGAATTTTAAGAAAGCAGTCTCAAAGCACTTTTCTAATAAAACTTGTATAGAGTGACAGCACATCAGTAATGGCATAAATCAGTTTCTTAAGGTGGCAGGGCTCAGAAGCTGCATACCTCCCAAAGACAACTGAATGTTTCCTTTCCGTACTGCTTTTCTGTTTTACTTTACAACTTAACAATATATCAGAGTCTCTTGACTTTTCTTCTGGCTACCAACACAGCAGTCCACAGAGATAAAACCCCCTGTTTTTAAGAGAAACATACATCCATCAAGGAAACCCAGGATGTATTATTGTATTTATTTGTTCAGTCTGTGATCTCTTACTCTTTCTGTTAATGGTGTTTTAGAGATAACTTCAATGTTAGCATCAGTGAGCTATGAAGCTGTATATTTCCAAGCTTTCCTCTGACAAGCAAAAAGCCTAGAGGATGATATTTTTTTCTTTACTCTCCTGAAAAGTTGACTTTTAATTCTTTGGCAGGAAACCAACATATTTACTGGAAGAAAGTAAACTTCCATAAACTTTGCAGACCTTTTCCCCTGTGTTTTCTTTGAATGCCTGATTATTTTATACTACTTAGTAAATGTACTAATTTGCCTTCACAGTTTTGCTGCCTTAGGAGGGGTCCCCTGGCATGACCCTCCACTCCGGAGCCCTTTGCCTCGGTGGCTTTGCTGGCGGATGAGCTTGCCAAGCCACTCTCCATCATTTATCAGCAGTCCTAGTTAACAAGGGAGGTCCCAGACAACTGGAGGCTTGCCCATGTGGTGCCCATCTACAAGAAGGGCCAGAAGGAGGATCTGGGGAACGATAGGCCTGTCAGCCTGACCTCGGTACCAGGAAAGATTATGGAAAAGATCATCTTGTGTGCGCTCAACAGGCATGTGCAGGTCAACCAGGCAATCGGGCCCAGCCAGCATGCGTTCATGAAAGGCAGGTCCTGTTTGACCAACCTGATCTCCTTCTATGACCAGGTGACCCACCTAGTGGATGAGGGAAAGGCTGTGAATGTTATCTACCTGGACTTTAGTAAAACCTTTGACACTGTCTCCCACAGCATTCTCCTAGAGAAGCTGGCGGCTCATGGCTTAGGCAGGTGTACTCTTCACTGGGCAAAAAACTGGCGGGAAGACTGAGCCCAGAGAGTTGTGGTAAATGGAGTTAAATCCAGTTGGCAACTGGTCACAGGATGTGTTCCCCAAGGCTCAGTTTTGGGGCCAGTCTTGTTTAATATCTTTATCAATGACCTGGACGAGGGGATTGAATGCACCCTTAGTAAGTTTGAAGATGACACCAAATTGGGCGGGAGTGTCGATCTGCTCGAGGGTAGGAAGGCTCTGCAGGGGGGTCTGGATAGGCTGGATTGATGGGCCAAGGTCAGTTGTATGAGGTTCAACAAGGCTAAGTGCCGGGTCCAATCCCATGCAATGCTACAGGCTTGGGGATGAGTGGCTGGAAAGCTGCCCGGCAGAAAAGGACCTGGGGGTGCTGGTTGACAGCCAGCTGAACATGAGCCAGCAGTATGCCCAGGTGGCCAAGAAGGCCAACAGCATCCTGGCTTGTATCAGAAATAGTGTGGCCAGCAGGACCAGGGAAGTCATCCTTCCCCTGTACTCAGCACTGGTGAGGCTGCACCTCGAATACTGTGTTCAGTTTTGGGCCCCTCAGTACAAGAAGGACATTGAGTTGCTGGAGCATGTCCAAAGAAGGGCAACGAAGTTGGTGAAGGGCCTAGAGCACAAGNCATTGGAACAGGCTGCCCAGAGAGGTGGTGGAGTCACCATCCCTGGAGGCGTTCAAAAAACTTGTAGACATGGCACTTCGGGACATGGTTTAGTAGTCATGGTGGTGTTGGATTGACGGTTGGACTAGATGGTCTTAGAGGTCTTTTCCAACCTTAATGATTCTGTTCTATTCTATTCTATTCTATTCTATTCTATTCTATTCTATTCTAATTTACCATTGAAACCTCAATTTCAAGAGAAAAGCATAGAAACAGGAAGAGTAAAATATCTGTATTGCCTAGCCATAAAGGTAAGCTACGGTTAATGGTTTGTTGCGGCATATTCTGTGTCATCTGCACACACTGCTCTGAGTGTGTCAGCCAGGACAACTGACTGCCTCCCTGGTTTGGCAGATCTCAATAGGCCTCCTGCTCAGAGATGGGGGGGGGGGATCAAAATTAAAGAAGTCTCCAGTATCCTCATAGGTAAATTCAGAATCCTAAATCCAAGAGGATGATTCTTGAAATCCCTGCCCTGGGTGGCTTTGGTTTTGATCATGACACTTCCCTGAACAACTGAAGTTTTGCGTGCTCAAACTTCTAGTCTGTTGATAGGACTAAACAGTGTCACTTCTGTCCTATGTGCTAGTAGTAAGGAATATAAGGGGGGGAATGTGAAAAAAGATTGATTTTCCTACAGGAGGGCCCACATTTATTAGAGAAGTATTTTAATTCTCATGTTCTCTTCCTAACATCAGAATCTCAAACACACTGGTACATTTTAAATGTTTTAAACAAAGTAAGAGGTAGAGGTCTAAAACCTAGGTTGAGCTGAAAACGTTGTTGAAATAAGGTTCCTCACTTCCTGGAGGTTATTAAGGGCACACTGAACAATACCAATCAGGAATGTTTTAAGAATAAACATACCTTGTGAAGATAGACTAGATGATATTTTTAGTTTTTCTCCTGCCTTGTGTAATCAAGTATTTCACTTCCAAAAAGAACAGTCACACAGTCTTTTAGAAATCTTTGAAATCTTCAGGTATGGTCCCCAATTATGCTGTCAGAGAGCTTTCCTTGTTTACTTGTTTCTTCAGAAGATGTTTCTTCTTCTTCGACTTTCAAACAGGCCTGAATAGCTTATGTGACAACACACCTGCTATATCTTTTAAATGCTCTGGAATTTAAAGAGTATGTAGGAGTTGGGGTCCTGCTTGATTGCCCTAATAAATCACTTCTTAAAATCCCCTTGATCAGCTGTTAGTTAACTTTAAAAAACCACAGTAATTAAAGCTGTGTTAAAGTGAAAGCCAAGAAACAAAAAGTGGTGAGTTTTGCTTTGTTTTTACCAAATATGAAACAGGGAACACTATTTCTGTAGTTTGGTAAAGACACAGATTTACTAATTGTAAAGAAACAAGGCTGTCTTTGTGTAGCATTTAGATTAGTTTCGGAAGTTCCTATTTGATTTGGCTGACTCCTTATTTCTTCTGCTCTGTTCTGTGGAGGACCATATTCTGAATATACCTCAGCTACTTCTTCACAGTCCTGTTCACAAAAAAACACTGCACAAACCTTGGTTAACTAATCAGTTGAGAGACTCATATACTTTTGAAGTTTCCTATTGATTTAATCTTGTTTTTAATTGATTATCAAATGTATAAACCAATAATCATAATCAATAAAGACAAAAATAAAACTTTTCTGTTTGACATATTGAACATCTACTAATAAAGAAGACCTATATGCTCAATTGAAAAGAACTAAAATATATGCATTGGCCTGAGTTACCAACAAGTTTATAAACTATAATGATGGTTGTATTTCATTTTTTGCTGACATTGGATTTAATGTTTTAAGGGCTCTGAGCGGGCAAAAATTAAGAGAAAATCATATTGGAAAGACTGACATTTCAATGCCAACCAATACCCTTACCACATCAGAAAAATACAGAAGTTTAGATGGTATCCCAGATTTTGTGTAGCTGTACTGTCTTTTTGTAAGCCAGACAAAGCAAATCTCTTAAGATAGTTAATCTTCAGCAACATTGCTCTCAGAAGTACTCTGAGGTAGTTACCAAAATAGAGCTGAACTCAGTTATGTTCCCTCAGTACTTGCCTATGCAAAATTTGTTCAACTCAAGTACAGCTGCCTTTGCAACCCTCACCGTTTGAAGTTGCAGATAATGCAATACTTTAAGTGCAAACGAGCTTCTGTGAAATTCTGCAAGGTTCTTATTCTTAGTATCAGTGAAGTGTGAAGATAGACTTGTGACTTTCACATCATATTTCTCAAGTAACTTATTAAAACAGACAGTTATGTTCTAGAGATGATTGTTAATGTGAACAGCTCCATTGAGATGAATGGAGAAAACCTCTTTATTTTGAGGTATCTTCGCAGTCTTTTTCAGGCTATTTGCAGCACTACCTGATACCAAGTTTGTGTACAGAAAGTTATTTTCACAATCATGAGGTCTAGCAATAGTTTGCTGAGTTCTTCCTTTGCATAAGTTACAGATCCAATACTTCAAAGACTGATAAACTAGACTGGAATCAACAAAAAATATCTTTATATTTTTTCAGTTCTTGTTCTCATGGAATTACTTTAGAAAGGCAGCAAGTGCAAGAAACATTTAAGTTGTTAGTCTATTAGTTTATTAACCAAAATTTGAAGGGGAGTGGCTTTTCTACCAAATACTTAGAACACTTGTAAGATTTTGAAATCCTAAAGGGGAAACCATAATATAATAGCCACCTGCTTTTTTTGCTTATCCTAGCATCAAGCAGTCTGCTTGTTCATTTTGATTACTTACTATCAAATTTGGTTATTTATTATCAAGGAGCTATCTCTTTCACTTGAAAAATATACTCCTGGTGAAGCATGCTTAAGTGGAAGGACCCCCACTAAATTCTCTTTTCTATGCAATAGTATTGTATGGTATGGTATTCAACTGTTGGCAGGGATTCACGGCACCCAATTGAAAAATGCCTCACATTTGGTCACATTTTGCCTTAATAACATGTCGAGCTATGCAGATAATTTATTCACATAATTTAATTCTTTGTTCAGTAGCCAAGATGAAAAATAACATAATTAAATGGTTTTAAGTTTTCTGGAGGCTGGAAGAACTAATGCAGAAGATGACGTGACTCTTGGTTAAACATTAACGTCTCATAATTTTACTTATAACTTAATTGTACACTGTGGAATGAGAGAAACATATACACATTCTGTATACATTTTAAAGTAGAAAAATTAAGGAGACTTCTAAACAGCTTCTTGAATTTGAAACAAATTCATTTGCAGGATATATGTGTTAAAGAAACTAGAAAAAGCCTAGTCCCTCGGTTTGGTTAAAAATCCTTTGGATGTAGTTATAGAAAATACATTTTTAAAGGCAATCTGGACCAAGCAAGGAGCAGTAGGAGCAGTAATTAGATATACAGCAGAGTTTTATGATCCTAAAATACATTCCAGCTTTTTTTATGTGCAAACCACTTAAGAGCAGGTCCTAATAGCTGCTAAGAATCCTTCTCATTGACGTTGCTGCTTTTTAAAAGACCTCTTTTCTTTATCAGATTGGTATCTAACGAACAAGTTTGTATAGTACTGAGGTAATCGAAAACACATGTGACAAAATAAGCTGAACATATTAAATGAGTACCCCTCTTATACCTAACATGCGCTGTCTTTCCTGGAGTGGTAAGGTACAATTGAACTAGTATAATTCTGTAAAGCAGGCATGCAAGCTGTAAATTTGACTTACAGCTAGTGATTGCTGTGTTCGCCAACACAAGTGTTACAGTGACATGTAGAGAAATTTCCCTTCCCATGCCAGAATTATCACCAGAAATGGAAGGCAAAGGAAATGTAAGCTGCTTGGTTTTTTGCTGGTGCTGAAATTCTTCATTTCAGTAAGGAACAAGAAAATGTAAGCAATTGTCAAAATAGTTGTTTTGTATGTCTGTGTTAGTTCTGTGTTATTCCTCTCTGCAGCAAACAATATGCTTGTAGTGGACATTTCCTGAATGATGAAAAGAATATTTTTCAGTGGTGTCTAGAGTTCACTGTCTACATATACACATTAAACATATTTCTTGTTTTACATCCTTTTCCCCCACAAACAAGCTTTTTTTAACATTTGGAATGAGCTATTCCAGTGAATTCAAATAGATTGCATGGATGAATTTTAATGTAAGGTGGGAGGACAAATAATTGCAGCTGTGGAAAATAGATTCATGATGATCAAATACACTCCACGAAGGCACACTTATGCACATGGAACAGATTGTGTACCAAGAGGGAATATAGTGCAGTTGACTATAGCTATGTTATAAAAGCTGTTTAGGTACTCAAGGCAGCATTTAGGAATCTGTAAAATTTTAATGGAAAGCAGGCATGTCAACTGTTGGCATGTTTTTTAAAAATCTGTTCTGTACATATCTTCTTGAGCACCTGATGTCAACTTCTTCACAGGATCAAGTCTAAATGAAGTGAAATGTACAGTAGCCTGGGCATTAACAGCAAGTAGCAAGTTAAATACAAGTTGAAAACAAGTGGTCTAAGTTTAAGTTGATTTTAGGCCATCTGCTAGGGAAATGTGGTTGTTATCTGTGTAGTAGAAAAGGCTGGGGCACATAAAGTGGTTAGCTAAGGGGCAGAAACTATAATGTGCCATAAAATTAGTCTCTCTAATGAGTCCATGATCTTCATATTTTGTGGAAATATGAATTTTAGTTTCTGGCCTATGTCTTTGAAGGTGTTTCATAGTTTTCTCCTTGCTGTAGGATCAAAAGTTCAGATGAAAGTTCTCTTTTTTTGGGGGGAAGGGTAAATGTATGTGGGGTGTTATTATTTTTGTACTGAAGAAAGAGTAATGATGTTTTAAAAACCAGTGAAAAAATTCTGTCTCCAATCCATGCTGGACTTGTTGTGTAAGCCCAAGACTACCCAAGTATTTGAGTTTTTTTTAATATTTTTAATTTACTAGTGTATGTTGGAA
>VYZW01018500.1:25952-47251 GCA_013401315.1 Balaeniceps rex | reverse complement strand
CCTCTGGCAACCTTGTTGATACTTAAAAATAAATACAGTACAGAAATATGCAAGCCATTGAAATGTTAGGCTGTATTTCACTGTACAGGATCAAGGACTTTAAATTATAAACCCAATTATAATCTAGTAACTCATTCACTACAGATTACATCCCCATGAAATCATGAAATAAATGAAAAATCCAGATGTGGGTTACAGTAAAATTATCCATATACAGGAGTTGTGCAATGAAATTGTCACAAATGTCTTTCCTACCATCAGAGCATACACTTTCTTCCCAACCGCTATCTCAGCTGCATAAGGAACTGCTTTGTTTCAATGTAGTAAGAGGAACAAAAAAGCATGCACAACAAACTAAGTTAGATCAAGAGTACAGACATCCCGAATGTCTTTTGTGCAAGAAAACACTGCATTTAATACAGAAATATTTTGGACCTGTACTTCCAATTCAGAATGGCCATGAAACAGGGAGCTCAAGAACTAACTTAAGACATTTTTCCTACCTTCCAGATGGTCGTGAGTAACTAGTCCCAGAGACACCATGAAGGCAAGTTTCTGTGAGGGGGGAGAAAAAAAGATCATGACAAGTCCAACCATTAACTGTGTCACTTAGGCCCTACAGGTAACTAAGCAACAAAAATGTTATTACTAATACCTTGCTTCTATGAATCACTTTTCATTCATGTATGTCAAACTGCTATGGGGACAATAGTCCCATTTTCTAGATGGGAACCTAGGCTGAGATACAGAGAAATGCCAATTGCTCATGATCACAGAGTTGGCAGAGCTGGGAACAAGCAGTTTCTTTACTTTCCATCCAGCACTGAACTGACTATGTTATTGGCTCTTAGTAAATACCAACACAGTTCAATTGCCAGCAAAATATTGCTAGTTGAAGACCATCCTCCTTATATGTAAACTCTGGTTTACATTTGCTGTTTGATAAGGGCTATGGCTTTCTTATTCTAATTTTAATGCACGAAGTGCACAGACATGTAAAAATCAGAATTTGTACTGACAACAGTTAATGCTCACACAGTAGTCAGTTTGAATCCATCTACAAAACCAAACGTAGTAGAGCATTTAGCCGTAATCAGTTCCAAAGCTCTGCATGGCAGAAAGCCTTTAAGAAATAGCCATTCTGGCCTCTCTTTCTCCCCAAAACCAACTGGACCTAAACTGGAATAAAACCCTGGGAGAATGTGAACATACATGACTCTTTCCATCCTGCTCACCAGAGCAGAAATATTTTAAAAAGCAAAATAAAGACATTTCTCTAGCATTAAAAATAACTCCAGAAGTCTAAAACCTCAAAGGAATGGAAATCAACATTGTAATCTAAGCTTCCTGGTTGAAGGAAGTATCAGAGGGAAATTATGATCTTCTAACTTACAAAAGACTCAGGAATCAAATGCATTCCAGGACTGAAAAATGCAATGCATTATATTTATTTAGATTTCTTATTCTGTAGCCTTATCAACTACTGCTGTCCAACAGGAATGTATGGAATGTTAAAGCTAAGGAGCCTTAAGGGAACAGAGCAGGGGAAATGTTTTCTGAAGGACAGAGTGTTTCCTTTTTTTTTAAAGCTAGCTCTGGGTGTGTTCTGATACCTGTGGATTTTCTTCTCGTTTTGGCTTCGGTGCAGCAGGTGGAGTAACTGTACGACTTTCTGTTTGCTTCTCTTCTGCTTCCACATGTGGTTTAATAGTCTGAAAAGAAACAGTGTTTCTCTCATTCAGTGATAAGAATTACTTTTTTTTACTTTGACTAATAAAGCAGAACAAATACTTTCACAGATACAGGAGAAAAAGTTGAAAGCTGACGTGAGAGGAATGTTTATTTATAAAGTGTTTCCCTTTAACAAAGGATGAAACAACTTTACCACAATCCCATTAACCCACGCAGCCACGCAAGCAATAAAAGTAATCTTAAGAGTTAACTCCATTATAAAAATCACTATATGGGAAAACTAACACACTTTAAGAAAAAGCATCCCATGGAAGACTTCCAGGTAGTAAACCATTCTGCATGGCACATGGATTTTATACTTCTCACTCCTCAGTCTTCATATTTCGTAGAATTATGAATGGCTCAAAAACTGTCTTTCTGAATCCTACGATCTCAGATGTTTCTGAAACTTTCTTCTTTTCTGAAGTCATATCCTTCTGCAATGGTATCACAAACCCTGCATGACAATCCCCAGCCCATGGCATAGCTGCTGAGGCTACAAACTGAGTGAGGTAAGCTACAGAGAGACAAACTTTTCCCCTTTATCACATGGAGAAAATATACAGAAAAAGTCATGTATTATTAAAGCACCACCATTCTGTATGTTTTTCAACAGCTGAATTGCCAGTAATTATTCGAAGAGCAAATGAATATTGCTGACATCAAAAGGAACCGGCATCAAAAGTATAGTATTGTAGAAGTACAACTTCAAATCACATNATTTCTCTAGCATTAAAAATAACTCCAGAAGTCTAAAACCTCAAAGGAATGGAAATCAACATTGTAATCTAAGCTTCCTGGTTGAAGGAAGTATCAGAGGGAAATTATGATCTTCTAACTTACAAAAGACTCAGGAATCAAATGCATTCCAGGACTGAAAAATGCAATGCATTATATTTATTTAGATTTCTTATTCTGTAGCCTTATCAACTACTGCTGTCCAACAGGAATGTATGGAATGTTAAAGCTAAGGAGCCTTAAGGGAACAGAGCAGGGGAAATGTTTTCTGAAGGACAGAGTGTTTCCTTTTTTTTTAAAGCTAGCTCTGGGTGTGTTCTGATACCTGTGGATTTTCTTCTCGTTTTGGCTTCGGTGCAGCAGGTGGAGTAACTGTACGACTTTCTGTTTGCTTCTCTTCTGCTTCCACATGTGGTTTAATAGTCTGAAAAGAAACAGTGTTTCTCTCATTCAGTGATAAGAATTACTTTTTTTTACTTTGACTAATAAAGCAGAACAAATACTTTCACAGATACAGGAGAAAAAGTTGAAAGCTGACGTGAGAGGAATGTTTATTTATAAAGTGTTTCCCTTTAACAAAGGATGAAACAACTTTACCACAATCCCATTAACCCACGCAGCCACGCAAGCAATAAAAGTAATCTTAAGAGTTAACTCCATTATAAAAATCACTATATGGGAAAACTAACACACTTTAAGAAAAAGCATCCCATGGAAGACTTCCAGGTAGTAAACCATTCTGCATGGCACATGGATTTTATACTTCTCACTCCTCAGTCTTCATATTTCGTAGAATTATGAATGGCTCAAAAACTGTCTTTCTGAATCCTACGATCTCAGATGTTTCTGAAACTTTCTTCTTTTCTGAAGTCATATCCTTCTGCAATGGTATCACAAACCCTGCATGACAATCCCCAGCCCATGGCATAGCTGCTGAGGCTACAAACTGAGTGAGGTAAGCTACAGAGAGACAAACTTTTCCCCTTTATCACATGGAGAAAATATACAGAAAAAGTCATGTATTATTAAAGCACCACCATTCTGTATGTTTTTCAACAGCTGAATTGCCAGTAATTATTCGAAGAGCAAATGAATATTGCTGACATCAAAAGGAACCGGCATCAAAAGTATAGTATTGTAGAAGTACAACTTCAAATCACATGAAAAGGGCACGCATTGCTGAACAACTTGTGGAACAGCCTTGAGGTACGCAAGAACCTACTCATGAGAATTCATAAGCAGAACTGAGCATGAGCATATCTTTCATGCACATGACTTTCACAGTCTCCATAGGTGACTTCAAAAGCAGTAGGTAACTTCGAGGCACATTAGTCTATGAAAGAGTTACAAATTAAATATATACTACTATTATTTATATAAATTACAGAAATCTTACATGTTATACATAATGTATTATATAGTATACAATATTATACTAACATATAATATACGAAAGAGTTAAAAGTGAAACAGAAGATTGCTTTGCTTGAACTGAATGGCAAGGACTCTCAGTTGCAATCCACACTGACTAAAGTCATGTTTTATTTTACAAAAGTCTTTTCTGGAGTGAGACTTTAAAACTGAACATCTAGAATTGTCTGTTTCTGAGGGTCTCCTTTGCACTCAATCAATCCAATTTAGTCACGGGGAACTATCAGTCTTCAGAAGCTGAGTGAGACTATTTTGCCTCCAATCACAAGACTGCAAGATCAAGGAAGAAATGGCTACATTTATCGCATTAAATACCCCTACGATTTTGCGTAATTTTTGCCTTTCACGTAGCCACCCTTTGAAAAACAGAAGCAAAGAAAATATTTTTCCAGTGTTTCTTAAAGGCTTCATATGAACATGGACTTCAGTTTGTATTTGGTCTCCAAGATACTAGTACAGCCCTGCAATGTAGCTAGCTTATAAACTATGGAAGTTAAGACAGTAGGGGGAGCATAAAAACACTAAAGCACGAGAAAAAGATTCCAGTGGGCCATATTAAAGAAAATGGTTAACTTCTGCCCCAAGAGTTGCAAGTCATTCCATAATTTGTACTGTTGTTGGAACATGAGTATCTCCAGTACCCGCTGAGAATTTCTCCATGGTTGTCATCCTCTCCAAACGGGCACAGTAAAGCAATAAACCCAGTATGATGCATTAGTAGACACTTTCTTATCTGTACCTGTTTTTCAATGTTTGGTTTGCTGATCTGTACAGTCTGAGGTCCAGCGAGCCTGGTACCCGGTGCTGCTATCACGATGCTGGTGAGCTGTGCCATAGGGAAAGTTTTGGCTATGGTTGCTGTCTGCCCGTTAACTACACGAACAGGATGTATGGAGTTCTGAGAGTTGGGTAAAGAGGTGGGTGTGAACTTTGTTGTCAACATCACAGGCCTCTGAATAAGCTGAGGAGCTGCAAGCATTGGAGGAGGTGCTGGGGCAATAGGAATGTTATTTTGGGCAACTGGTTTAGGTCGAACCTACCGAAAAAAAAAGAAAAAAGAAAAAGAAAAAAGAAAAAGAAAAAAGAGAGATATGTATATCAGTATTTCAGATGAACTTTTTTACTAAGTCTTTCAATTCAGCCTGTATAATCTGCAGAAGGTTGCTTGATTTTTTACAGAATGTAATTTTTAGCATAGTGTCCTAAGTATGCTATGAGAAGGAAAAGCCACATTTTCAAACCTACTTGCATAAAACACATGTATAACATTTGCATATGCAGTCACTGTCCCTGAAATGATATTTGGATGCACAGACACTTACATTGCATGTTTATTGCCAAGTGCCTTATATGTATCTAAATCAACATATTGGTTTTGCAAGCCAAAAAATTCATGTAATATTTACAGGCACAGCTGAGGCTCTCATGTTACAAGTGTATCTCATGGCTCTATACTGAGCCTCCAAGAAATCATGACCAGTTGATTGTGCCCTGAAAGAAATAATTAAAATTTTCAGCAAATCCTTGTTACCTTTGTCAACTCTGTATATTATTTAGACACCTGCATGACCAATCTTGCTAAGCAAAAAAATTGTCAAGATTATACATTAACCCCTCATTGAAAGTGCTAAAGGCTACAGGTAAACGTAGTCATTACTCTTTTCTTCTTTCACAAGAAAGAAGAGAGCCACAAGAATCTTCCAATCCTCCACCAACAGTAATTGCTTATTTCTTGCCCATAAGTTTGTACTTATCACATCATTACAGAGTACAGAGGTAGAATACATTACTCTGAAAATAAACTCTTTTTCCTTATTTAATTTCTCTTGTCCTATTCACCTTTAGTACTCCATAATGCATTTTATCATGGAAAACTAGGTCACATTCCAACAGATCTCACCATCCTCAAATCTTAATCAGATACCAGCCTATACTTTCCTTTTTTCTTTTGTAAAAGATTTAGACTTTTATTCACAGTGCCATTTATTTCTTACAAATGAAACAGTTCCTCCAAGATGTTTTTTTAAATGAAGATGCAGTCTGTGTCTTTCCCAAACCATGAAAAAAAAAATAAAACACGAGTTTTGCTGCTCAGCTGCAAACAGAAGTCACTCTCTGTTGCAATACAGAAATACTTGGGAACAATCTAGAGACATCTTGTTTTTCCTTTTTTGCTCACGAGGAGCAAACAACAATCAGAGCAATTTAAGGCCCTGTGTAATGCTTTGATTTTGCTGACACCTGTTTTGTGGTTAATTTCATTTGATGCAAACAGGATCATATATGATCATCATATGCGAATTTCATAATCACAGACTCATGCAGGCTGGGAGGCAGCTCAGGAGGTCTCTAATCTGACCTCCTGCTCAGAGAAGGGCCAACACTAAATGCAGACCAGGTTGCTCAAGGCTTTGTCCAGATAGGTCTTGTAAAGCTCCAAGGACAGAGCTTCCACGACGTCTCTGGGAAGCCTCTTCCACTCCTAATTGTCCTCAAACAATTCTTTGTTTCCTTTTACGCAGTCTAAACCTTCCCTGTTCCAATTTATGATCATTGTCTATAATGCTCCTGCCAAGCACCTATGTCTCCATCTTCTTGTTAATTTCCTTGTTGATACTGGAAATAAGACTGCTGTTAGGGTGCCCCCAAAACCTCTTCTCCAAATTGAACAAGCCCAGATCCCTCAGCCTCCCCTTGCAGGTCATATATTCCTACCCCCCAGCTATCTTAGTGGTCTTTCTCCCCTGGATTCATTCAAATTTATCAACTTCTTTCTGGTACCAAGGGGTCCAAAACTGCATGCTGTGTATCAGATCCAGTTTTACGATTGCTGAGGAAAGGTGGATAATCTCTTCCCTTAACCTACTGGCTATGGTCCTGTTCATACAGCCCCAATATGCTGCTAGGCTTCTTTGCTACCAGGGCACACTGCTAGTTTAGCTACTGTCAACCAAGACCTTTTAAGCAGCGCTGCTCCCCAGCCAGCCAGTCCCCAGCCTGTACCTGTGCAGGGGGTTAGTCCATTCCAGGTGCAAGCCTGTGCCTTTTGCTGTGCCGGAGCTCAAGAGATTCCTGCTGACCCATTCCTCTATCCTTGTAGGACCCTCTGAATGTCAGCACTGCCCTCAAGAGAATTGACTGCACCCTCAAATTTGGCATCATCCGCAAACCTGTTGAGAATTAATTGTCTCCTCCACCAGGTCACCAATAAAGACTGACAAAAACGATGTTCATAGAAAGCATCTCCTATCTATGCTATCATTAAGTTCCTTCTTCTATTGCTTGTTCTCTGTACACTCACCTGTGGAAGAAAATTTGGACGAGGAGTAAGTCTGGGAGGAGGGATGAACTGCGGCACTTTTATGGGCTGAGGCGTAGCCTGAACCTGCTATAAGAACATAAGAGAGTTCAGTAAGAGGAAAATAGCTTTGAAGTTGTTCACCAAAATCAACATCCTGAATGTATTTTCAGACTTGATGTCCCCAGTTTTCCACTCTGTAAATAATTTTTCACAGTAACAGGTTCCTCATTAGACATGTATTAAAGACAGAGCTAATCCTACTTTCCAGTTCCTACATACCTTGCTTCATAAATTGAAGGTATCTTTCCTACTAGTTCAACTGTACTAACTACAGTGCTCGGCAATCTAAAACCATTTTGTTTGAAGATAATGAAAACTGCTATTTGTTTTAATAGTTAAAAATTGGCTTTACAACAGACAGAAGATAATAACAGACTTTGATGTCCAGCTATATGAACCATTGTCCTTTCATACTGAATGGCATACAGAAGAATGAAAGAGTATCTCACGCAAATAGAAAAGAACTGAAGTCACAACTCTTTTAGCAATGACAGTATGAGGGGCTCTAAATACACAACCTGAAATTTGATTTCAGAAGTAGGCCATCCATTTGAAACAATTAAGATCTGATTTTAAGCCATCCTAAGTATTTCCCTGTCTAACTGAAATCAGCAGGATGGAGCTGCCACATGATAACCTCTGAATAGCACTACTAGCTACCCTAAGTTGAGTACTCGGTGAGATTTTCTGAAATTAATGTCCATGTCAGTTTCCACCCTTCTGTACTTCCGTCCACCCACATAAGATTGCAATTTACTTCAAAAAGGTCTTGTATTGATTAATTAATGCTTGGGAAAATATTCTGAGATTTTTGATGAAATTTGCCCAGAAACATAAATCATGGACTATTATCAAAACAGAATCACCTCCCCAAACCTAAGTAAGTTATTCAGCACAGAAATGAAGCACAGACACAAAGGACAGATGACAGTGGGGCAAGGGATGACATGGGAAAAGAGAACAGTAGAAAAAACTCCACTCAAATAGCCTTCTCTATTCTGATTGCAAACATATGTCTCATTAGGAAGCAAAATTACTTCCATTTGCGTTATTAAACTATATTTTTTCAATAAAGATAAACTGGATTTATGTTTAGTGAAGTCTTAACCTCTACTCCAGAAGTAAAATTACCCTGTCATGGTGCTATACAATGCCTTGTTTCCAGACCAAGAAGCCTATATAACCCAATTCTAAAACATTACTACTTTCATTTCTAGGTGGCTAACTATTCTGGAAAACACTGTGTGATGTAATCAAAGCACCTTCCAAAATATCTGCTTAAAGAAATGGTTCTGTATATGTGTATGAAAAAGTGGTGAGTGAAGACATGGTAGCGGGCAGAGTTAAGTGATGTGTCTAACACCAGAGACTTTATCACACAAAGGGAATGGAAGAGATTTACTCAAAAAAAACCTAAGATGAAAACCCAAACTGATCAAATGAAGAAAGTCTGACATCATCTTTACCAAAGAAAAGAATAGGAATCCTGCAGAACACAGCCACATAGGTTAGGTAGGGGCGAAACAATCGTTACTTCCCCATGACTAACAATTACTAACAGGGGAAACTTTGCACAGAGGTGATGATAGCACTGATTTAATTCTATAAAGCAAAACAGTAATAACAACCCATGTAGATAGTAGATTATTTTCTCTTAGACTATCATTTTAACAATGTCAACTAGTGAAGACTCACGACATGCCCCGACTAGTCTTTCTGTGCAGAAACCTGACTATTTTTTTTCAGTAGCCCTCTTACAAACTAAACCCACACATATCTGCAGGGCAAACACATGAAACGCTTACCAAAGTTACTGTGTTTTTTGCCACTATTTGGACTGCCTCAGCTCCTGGCCCAGTGACCTTATTTGTTGTCTGGAGGTTGACTGGTGCATTCTGCGCATCAGTGCTGAGGACTGCTTTCTGATTGTTGTTGATAGCAGTAACCATGGCAATGGTAGGTCTCTGACCCACAACAGAGGCAGGCATGGTCGCAGTTGCTGCTTTCAAGACGAGAGGTAGTGTCTTAGTGGTGATCATAGAAGCTGTAGTTACAGTTTTCTAAGGGAAACAGAAAATACACTGTAAGAGACAGAGACACTTCGTATCAGACAGGACGTGGGTTGGTTAGTCAGAAACAACAGACAGTAAGAGAAAGAAACTGAGTCTAGCACTGAGTCTATCTACCTGTTGTTCACACAAGCATGTTATCTTACGCCTCTGAAAACTGGATAGCTAGAAAGGATTCTCGTTTGGGGCACCTTTTGGGTCTATTTTAATCATCTGCAGCATTACAGATTGATTCAAAACAAATTCCTGAGAAAATGACAATCAAGTGTTCGTAGTGGCATACGCATTTTCGGATCTTTTAGTTTCTCACTACTTCCAAATATGTACTGTCAATATCAAACCTATAAGGTGGAGGTTTATGAAATGTACCAGCACACTAGCTTCTCACCAATTAAAACTCAGATTTCCAAATGGAAACTTTATTTACAGAGATCCTCACAATCAGAGGAAGAGAGGGAAGAAACAGTCATAAATTGGTTTCTTTAACAACAAAAACATATTTTGATTTTGGGTATCCCAAATTTCAGTTTTAGCCATACATACAGTTATAGCCCTTAACTTTCCTTCCTAGGAATATCAGTAGGGCTATCCTTAAGTTGTAAGAGCTGGCTCTTAGTCTGTCCATCTGCAGGCTGCAGGCAATTAAGTTTAACTTCTGTGGAATGGGGTGGTTTTGGAACATATATGTGATGCTATGATTGCTCTCAGCCTCTTTTAAAGAGAGTGGTTTTGAATCACTTAATGCCAGCATTTATCTGCAATGCCTGAATACGCTATGCCCACAAATTTCAAAGTTAAAACAACTATGATGTCATAGCTTTGTTTTTAAATGTACTGTCTTCTAAGATGTTAAGGGAACAATGGACAATTACAAATCTCATTCAAAAAGCAACAAGGCAAGAGAGTCTCCATATAAAACCAGAACACAATGTGCACAGAAAACTCATGACAAGTGACACTCAACAGAATGGCAAGTGAGCTTATTTCTTTTCTCTTTGGCGTAAAAAATTCAGTGTACCAATGGCACTGCATCTTCAAAACAGTTAATGGCATGATCAAGTGCTCCGAGTATGAAATAACCACCATTCCCTCCTGATGTCAGTGCTAGGCTCTACAACAGGAAAAATGGAGAACCAGGGATCAGGCAGTCTTTTTCATGTTCTGAACGTGACTCATTTAGACTGCTTGATTTTAATCACACAAGACCTTTCTCTTCCTTCTAATAAAATAATATATTTCCAGTTGGATTCTTCAGTATTTTCACCAATATTATTTCCTTAAACAAAAACACAGTTAACTTTCATACCTCTAATTTCGTAATGCTTAAACTATATCCCCTGTTAATTACACACAAGTGTGAAAAAATTCAAACACTGTATAATGCCAAATCAAAGGATAATTCATGTTTCAATTTTATACATTTATACAAAATCCAGGCATAATTAACTTTTTCTTGTCGCAACATGAACAATTTCCTTAACTTTTTATGTGAGATTCAAGAGCTTCTTATTGACCTCTGCTGCGCCTTCTCCAAAGCAAGAGGCTCCACTCCCCTAACACAGCTTTTCCAATGAGATGTAACATGGTATCATTTTCACAAGCATTACATTCATCCATAAACATTTTAAAGAAAAGTGTAATCAATCATGTAATACAAGACTGTGACTCTTTCAAGGCGTTCTAGTAAGTCTGTAAGTACTAAGAGTATAGTTTCAGGCAGCAGATCACGGAGCTTGAATATCCCTGTTACTTTGCTGAGCATTAATTACCTTGGTTATTCTAAAATAAGTTTTCAATGCATGAATGCATACTGAAGTGGCATTCAAAATAAGTCTGCATTTTTCACATAACAACATTGCAATAACATGACCTTTTAGCAGGCTTGCTGCTTTTATGAACATTTAAAAAGCCCTTCTTACTGGACTACATTAAATAATTAAAATATCACTATTAAGGCAGCCTATATACCTTGATTCCTAAATTGAATTACTCTGAGAATAACCATTGAAGCATTCTCTTTACTGACACAGCCTTGAAAGATGTATTATTTACAAAAGTAGGCACCAAAAAACTTTCTAGAGAGACAAAATATTTTACTTTTCTTTGCTGAAAGAGATTGAGGGGCAACAGGACAGAGGCACAACCTTAGATGCAAAATGCGTACAGAAGCAAGTGCGGTTACTTCAGAATTATACCAACATAAATAAAAATAGAAAAGTGTTAAGGATAAAAGCTGATTTATTTATTCAAATGACCTGCCTTTCAGTTTATAATTACTTTCCAAGTACAACTGTGTCGATGATAGTCAGAAGGGTGTAGCAGTTTTTTGACTGTTTCACTAGAGGGCTCTTTAACTTTGAACAAAACCTCAATTTTTACAACCCAGGAGATGACCTGGAAGTTAATGCATGAATGCAAAGTGTGGAATACGGAGAAATGCCTAAAACTGCTTTTGCAGTCATGTTTCCTGACTGAAAAACAGAGACCAGTCATACGGCAAATAGCGATCCATTGTTTGCCTGTAAATATTTTAGGGGACAGTAATATTTACTTCTTTGTACTGTTTTAGCTTTGATATAGATGTTGCTGCTCAAAAATGCCTTTTCCTTAGTTAAGTTTGCTTAATTTCTTCAATATTCTTTTATCAAAAATACAGTTACCTAAGTCTCTCAAATACATTTTTAGACAGCATCCAAAACAACCTGTTGAGTTAATGAGAAAACTAACAGCCCAACCATTTCTCCCCCTGCTGTTTCCAGGAATAGGGAAAATAAGAACCCCCATCGGTCAAAGCTATGGTTGTGATTCACCGCAATGTGCATAAAGTAAACTTAATGGGTGAATTCTGCCATCTGCCTATCCAGGTAAATGTGAACTCCTGAGATTGCATGAATGGGAAAAAAGACCTCACATACACTTTTTTATACAAAACACCTCCCTGTGCTTTCTTGCTGGTTTATTACCACACTTTGGGAATTCTAAATATTTGAACAGGAGAGACTTTGAGTCAGCTTGGAATTCCCCTCTCAGTAAAAGCAGACCACTTTCTCTGGTGAGTTCTGGGATTATGTCTCTAATCCTATACTGTACTGAAAGTCAGTGTACCTTCCCAATAAAGACACTACTTTCTAAAATTCAAACTTTGCAATTACCATTGTATACTTCTAGGCTAATCCTTGAAGACTCAGGTAAGTATTATTTGATACTAGTTACATCTGTTTAAAACGAATGAAGCAGAAAGAGGGAACTGTTTTCTTACATTTTGTTCACAGATAAAACTTTCATTTATTTTTAAGAAAGGTGATACTGCCACCCTTCTTTTCTGTGAGGTTATGATCTGACTTTTAAACACTACATATTTTTTTTGACTCAGACAGGAGGTTATTGCTGAAAAAACCCACAAGACCCATATGTGCATGTGCATATGCATAAAAGGAGAAATGCATATTGGTACACTAACGGGCGTAAGTGAAAGTTTGTAATTTTCCCTCTGCACCTTTATTTCTGGGGTTTTTTTTTGCAGTGAACTTCACCTTCAGCAAGGAAAAAAATTATTGTAGAGATTGTTACCTGTGATCCAATCACGTTTGGAGAGGGTGCAGTAGACTGCTGCTGCTGTTGATGGTGGTGTTGCTGTAGCTGTTGTAGTGGTTGCGGCTGTGGTGTCTGTAGTTTGTTTTCTGACTGTGCCAACGGCTGTATTTGAAATTTACTGTCTGGCTGTTCCTGCTTCACTATCAAATTCTTTCGAAGTTGTTCCACCACTCTTTTCTACCAGATAAACAGAAACATAACCAGAAATGATGACAGTTATTTAGCTGCACATATTAGAGAAGATAATAACACCTAAAGTTACATTTATTTAATGTAAATAAAGAACTGCTCAGCACCTTAGTGGGATTTCTCTTTTTGGAATTTCAAATATTGGTGTTACCTGATGGGCAGAGTGTCAAAATAGGCCACAGAGGAGTACCGCTCCCCAGCAGGGAGACCTTGCTGTCCTTGCAGAAACCCACCCATCCAAATTCAGCCTATTCACAAACCACTGCAAGACCTCATTAACCTGTATTCACTTGGGACTTGTTAGCATTCAGATTCCAAAATTTTTGACTCCTTCAAACATGCACCATTCCTACACAGTGATGATAAAGGACTTCAGGTTCAAGCATCAGGGCTGACTTCAAGGCAATGGGGATGCCATTTTGTACCAGGCACCGAAACTGAGTGGAGAGACAGCCAGTTTGAGTGCAAAGTGGAAGGGTGTGGTCATTCTGTTCAATATTATTGTCACCTGAAAGGAAATCAGATAGGGCGACCTAGGTGGGAAGGAAACTGCACAGATTTATTTCTCCCAGCTTAAAAGCTTCCTATTACATTATAGCTTCCATGAAAGTTTGAAATTATTTAAAAAACAAGTTTCTTCTCCCGGTAGCCATTGTATATCTTTAGACAGTAACTCAACAAATTTAAGGGCAGACCAGGTGACCTGCAGGATAAGATACCATGTTGTCACATGGGTAATAAGGGCTTACAATTTATGTTCATATTACACTTTAGTGTGGACAAGGGTGAAAACACCACAAGTCTTTTTTTACCTTTTGCAGGCATCATAACAAAATACCTTTCTCTGCATAATTCTGGCGGACATACTGCAGACTTCTGATTCCGAGTATCTTGCTTATGATGAGTTAAAACTGCTTTGTGCCTCACACACTGAATGTGTACCTCTAGCCCAGGAGAAGATAACAAAAGGCGCAGGGTCCCAAATTGGCAGATTTGAGAACTGGAACTTTAAAAAGCCAAATAAAGCACACAATGAACAAAAAACCCACCCCTGTTTCCTAAGGTTGAAATGTGTGAGCTCACATGACTGACCTTTTTGCAAAAGACTGAATTCAGCAACTCAGAGGTGTACAGAAGGAGGACTGCCTGGCTTCTACAAACCCCCCAGCCCTGGCCGAGGATGCACGCTCAGCTCCAACGACAAGAGAAACACAGGCCCACCCTCACTGAAAATTCAGGGAGTTGGTAATGGACAGCAGTGTGAAGGAACTATTTTACACTGCATCCAGAAAAGTGCTAAAAGCTGCCAAAGCCTAAAAGCTATAAATTGTTTGTTCCCTTCTAGAACAAGAAGGAAACAATAGGAGGTGTAGAAGGCATTTTTCTAATTCAGATATTTCACATAGTTTTAAACAGCCTGTGTCTATCAGCTCATTCGTACACGTAATAACTGAACAATCATTACAATTGCTTTCTGAAAAGATCAACCATGTTAACATGCAAACCAAAGTAACGTGTCAGCAAGCAGACACAAGAGCTGAAAAAACATTTCCAGAGAGTAACCCAAGGGCGGGGGAGACGAGAACAAAGCAAAGTAAGAGAAGAAATAATGCAACGTGCCTATGGAATACCTGCCAAAAATTGGACTGCACATACATTGCACAGGAGGCTAAAGAATTACTGTACCCGGCATGAACAGGAAGGGAGTTTTTGTCTTCCACAGCTGCCTGTATGAAATTCAGTGATAATGGCGCTCTTCTACTGATTCCCTAACTGTAGGAAATCAGCAGCGATGGCCCAAGAATTCATTTCCATCTTGTTCTTTACAATGGGAGGGAACATTAGCGAAAGGATTTTTAAAAAATTAAAAAAGAGAGAGAGAGGAGAGGGAGCAGCAGGCTGGAGGACTCCTCTGCCATACTGGCAGGGCAAGAGCCAGCAACGATGGGGGCAGGAGCGAGGTGAGTCACATCGCATTCACACACTGCCTGTTCCACCCCCGGGCCCAAACCACGGCGTGCAGAGCTGGGGAAAAACAGGGCCGAAGCACAACTTTTATTAGTGCCTTGTGCAAAAACTGAGGGTCAGCATATTTGGCACAAGATGGATAACATGAGTGGAAAAACGCTGTTGCTCTGGAAGTCTACGCTAGCCTGTTAGAAGCTGCTGAGAGCTGCCTGGCAGCAGCATATCCTGCCATCCATATCCATTATGCAGATATTAAATTGGAAGAAACATCTAATGCTTTTAAGATTCAGAGAGTAAAACTGAAGTTTGCAGTGCATGCCAATTGCTTACTCAGTTTATTAAGCTGCTTCTACCAACTGTCAGTAAAAATACCACTCTGAAACTACAGAAATCATTTCACTATCTGCAAGACTGTTGGGATTATCTGTTTGCTAGTACTTATTAAGGGGGATTCTGAACAAAATAGTCCCAAATTTCTTAGCTTAATTAGCAAAACCAGACGAGACATTCAGGGTTGCACCTACACAGGAACTAAGAGCAGCTCTATGCCCAATTTCAGCACTACCCTCTGCTGCGTCCTCTGCATGGTCTCAACCCACGCTGTCGGTCTGACACCGCCTGGCTCCTCCAGGGCGTCCTGCTGGAACCACTGCTCCGCAGCTGCACAAGAGCATGTGTCTGTCTGCAGCAATGTTAGCAGAGCCTCGTTTTGTAGGGGATTAAACAAGAGGGCAGTATGAAAGAAACTCTTGTCTACTGTCAGACTTGACACTTCATTAAAACTGTATTTTAAAATTGTTCCTGAGTTATTTGATTGTTCTTAATTAATTTTGAAGGTGGTTTGTGCTGCACAAAGTACAATCTGTATGACTGAAATTTGCCAAGGCTGGTATAAAGTCCCAGCTACATGCCTTAGAGATTGAGTGCCAGCGAGACTGAGGTTATCTAAAAGTACCACAGAACTCTTAAGAAATATTCCTAATTCTTTAAACGTAATCATTGCCATTTTTCCTTCCCACTCTTATTTACGAATATTTAATTAAATTCTTACTGACAAATTCAAAATTTTAAACTGAGATTAACTTAACATAAACACATAATCATAAACACAACATAATAGTTTTCTGCACGTCAGAAAGCTCTAACCCTCCCCATATTCCTAAAATAGTTTATTTTCCTGCAACACTACAAATGTATGAAAAGCATTTGTCTTTCAAGTTTACTGAATTTTTCTCAAAGCCAAATGCCAATCCTCTCTTTACATCCAGAACACGAAAGAAATTAATAATCACATCCTTTCCTCCAAACTGTATTCTACCCAAAAAGTAACTGCTAGCCCTCTGCAATGGTTACTATCAGACTGCTTCAAAACCCATTTGTCGAACAGTGCCCTGTAAACAGACTACATAATCTCATAGCTCTTGCTGTCTTGACATCTTCATTGCTAATCTCATCAAGAACTGTTCACACCACTGAGTTCACAGAGCCCTAGACATCTTATATGACCCTTTCTTAAAGGTAGTAATTGTAATCAATATCGTGACATTTAGCGATACCACTTTCTCATTCATGCCACAGGCCAGATCCTAACACAACATCAGAAGATTATTTTGGTTTGATTAAGCAGAAAATCTGCCTCTACGTCTTGTCAGCCATAGATCTGTGCCACAAGGTGTCTTCTCTGTGCTCATACAAAAAACTATCATCACAAATATGTTGCTATAAGATAAGGAAAGTCCTTCAAGCAAACTTAAAGCGTAGTAAGGTTTAAGTATAACATTATTAGCTAAGCGTTATTTCCATTTTAACCAATCAATCAAGAACAGAGTAGTTCTCTGAGTACAGCAATTTTTTAAATACTACATTCCTTGTTATACTTGGTGACACATTTTCTTCTTCATCCAGGAAACACATTCAGAAAAGCACACATATCTCCAACTTGGGAGTGGGGAGGATGGAGGGAATTTCACTGCTCTGCAATCTTCCTTTCCAGCCTCCCGCCTCTCTCCTTGCCAGCCCCATCCCCTGCCGCTACCCAAAGAGAAGTTAAATACCTCTGTTTTTGACAAAACAGAAAGAGACCAAAACTTCTGTGGCAGAAAGAAGCTAAAAGATTTTGGAGCCCTGGCACAGTTAGCCTTTAACCTGCAAAGAGGTTGCATTTTGGGAGTGGAACTTGGGAGTGGAAATATTACAAGCAAGGAGAATAATTGTACACTCATCTACTGCTTTAAGATAGTATCCAAAATTTAAAATAGTGAAATCCAGTTATAGAAATTGATGACGCAGAATCTACACCAGTAAGGAAAAAAAGCTGTTGTACAAAACAACTTGAATTTAATTCCATTGAAAGACTGATCAAAGAACTATAGAAATATTTTCAGCTATTTCTATGGTTATCCTGTATTTTTAGGGAACTGGCACCTATACCTTTCAGGTGGAAAAGACTCTCTTGGGGCAGGGGTGCTTGTGTGCTGAATGGGAATGCAGCAGTGGGACTGCGGGACCACCTCCACCGCATACTTGAATGTTTTACTGGGCATGATTACTGAAATGTGCACTATTTCTTTTTATAGTTTAAAAACCTGATTTTTTTTTAAGCTTTTGTTAAAGACACAGATATCTTAACCATACCGAGTCAATGGCTGCATTGCCAACACTCCAGTAACTGTCCCAAAGAGCACGTGCTGCATTCAGCCCACAGAAAACATGGCTAAAAGCTGCACCAAGATACAAGGACTTCTTCTTCTGCATGTCTAAAAGCGGTTGCGGAGCATGTTAGGGGAACTGAATGCTTCTTCTCCCTCTGTCATGATGGACCTGTGCGATAAACTGAGCACTTATGATACCGATAAGCACTAGAGATAGACCAAGACAGTACAGTTAATTTTGGTACGCTCTAAATTCATGAGCTTGCTTTGCAGTCTTAATATCTTTAATACGATTACTGAATATGGTATAAGGTACCTTGTGTAAAACGGAATTTAAATAAATCTTCATTCCATAAAAATCTACTTTGACATTTTATCAGATAAATATTGTTATACAGCATTGGCATGATGTGAAAAGTATTTCTGTCATTAAAAATGCTGGTAAATTCATTACACTTCATTATATTTTAAACTGTTTAAAAGAATTACTACAGGTATAATTCTGAAACAAATACACAGTTCACACATGAACATACACACTTTGAAAAAGAATGTGGGATTTTTCCTTTATGATAGAGAAACACTACTTGAAGTTGCTAGAAATCATTCAGAAATGAATTATGTAAGTTCTGAAAATAATATTCATTCCTTCATTCTTAACGGGGGCGAATGCTTATCATTTTTTATTTTATTCAAAAATACAGCTAGAATTATAAATGAAAATGACCAAAAATAGCTGCTGTGCCATTCTGCTTTATGTGACTTCTTGATTGCTTTATTTTCAGTACCGTGTCTTTTACCATTTGCAGCACCACAAGACCAATTAATTTTTGGAAGGGAATGTTGTACCGTGAAATGCCTTATGCATCACTGTCTTCTCATTTTAGAATTTTTACTCTTCCACAAAGTAGGGAACAGAGACTGAACTAGTAGGAGTAGCACACATACAACATTTTCCTGCAGCTTATATATTAAATAAATGTAATATCTACCTTCTCACCCCAGTACTTATGTTAACAGAAAGAAACTTGCAAGAGCAGCTACGATAATTAAACAATGAAGCAATTAACAAATGGAGAATGAAGTGTATGACAACAGGCAAAACAGAACAGGAAAACCAGTTAAGTGCAGCACTTTAAATGTAATTAAGGAGGAATGGAATGAAAGGAATGAAATTAATTTTTTTTTTTAATTTGACAAGGTTTGACAAGGTTTGTTTTGCTTTGGTTTAGGTTTTTCCGCTTCCCAGAAATACTTCCAAGCACAAATACAAACTGGGTAAAACAATGTGGGGATCACCTCAACAGGAAAAGGTTGAAGAAATGAAAAAATTAAACTGCTGACTACCACGGAAGTGCTCATTTTAATTTTATCTTGCCCATCTCTTTATTGTTCTACCCCGATATGTCTGTTTCAGAAGAAAAAAAAAAATGTCCTTAGAAAAAAAAACAAAGGCCACCTAGATTGTGCAGAAATGAAACAAGGGTTCTTTTGTGCTTCAACATAAAGTATGTTTCTATGATCTCTGACTGAACCTAGTTTTTCAGAAGTGTATAATGTGGTCTTGTAAAATCTGTCACGGACCGAGGCTTGGGATAAAAAATCTCAGCACAAAAAGTACTGTGGATTATTATTTCTATGTAGAACACACGGGAACAACCATCCCCATGGGAAAGCCATTCGCATCTGTACATAGTAGCCAGTTGTCTAAGCTAAACACCTCTGCCAGGAAAGTCCAGCTGCTCTCTTACCTCTGATTTACCTCATAATATGACATCCTTTAAACTGAATTTCTCTGAATTAAGCAAGCCCAGTAGAGCAATTTAAATTTGTAAACTTGTTTCATGTTTTACAAAGTATCAAGCTAAATAAAAGTCTACTTTCTAATCTGGTAACTCCTCATATTTTTGAATAACCCAAGCAGAAAGGATAGTCATCAAGTAATTTTACAGCATACTACTGCACAGTAACACAGTCTCTTGAATAAAAATGAATCTGCTTCAGCAGGATTCTTGTGCATCCTACAGCTATTCCCATGACTGAATCACACCTCCTCTCCTCCTCATGAAAGGAAACACACAGAGTTCGTGCTCATGCGCTTCACGCATGATCGGAAGTATAAAGCAAGATGACTAGTTTTATTTCACCACAGAATACAAACTTGTTCTTTTGTGAACAGAAAGATCTGGATGCTCGAACTATATTGTACAACCACCTGTTGATTACTCTGATGTTGTTAACAGCATCTAATATTTCATTTCCACAGTTACTTTACAAACTACAGCAGCAGACAGGCTTTTTCCCTATGTCATCAACCAAATACTGTTTAGTGCCAATTCAGTTAAAACCCATCACTAGCAGCATCACATCGCAATTCACTGTTGACCTCTACTTAAGAGGCAGAATAAGTTATCAGAGCAAAAAGTCAGTTTCACCTGAGAGATTTTCTCTTCTTCCTAGTCACTTGAACAGTATATCAAATACAGATATTCTGACCAGCTAAATATACCTACTGTACTATTCTCTTTAGTTAACCAAGCACGATCAAAACAAAGAAAAATGCCTGCATCACAAAGACATCAAATTAGATCACTGCAGAAGACCCAAATTGCTGTTCCTCAATTGTATCAAGGTTTATGGATCAGTCAACACTGACTCTCTGAAGAACAAAGCAATGGTTCTTCCTTAGCCTCCAGATTTAAATGGCAAGGGGAGGGGGGACTTTGTCCCTGTGCTTATTTATCTCAGCACAAAAAGCACCTCACTAAGTAAGGCTAAAACTACTCAACAACTTAAGATTTGGTGAACTTCCACCTCTCTTAAAAACACCCAAGAACAGGTATTTTGCCAAAAGAATGGAAAGCTACCTTTTTCATGAGGGATGCAGAGCTACTGGAGATAGTTCAAAGGAAAACCACAAGCATAATCAAGGACCCAACAAACAACGCTGTGTAATATGAAGCTTACTGGGGCTCAGCATATCCAGTTTATTACAGAGAAGCTTAAGAGGTGACTTCTCACGAAGTATAGATATTTATATACGGAGAAGACATCTGATGATGGGAAGATTTTTAGTTTCTCTGAGAAATGTAAAATGATGATTCTGTGGCTGCAAGTTGAAGGTAGACAAATTCAACCTTGAAATAAGATGCAGAGATGGTTAAATGCTGGAACAGCCTAATACGAGAGGTAATGGCCTACCACGGTTTGAAGTCTTTGGGACAAGGTTATACAGGTTTCTAAAGGAAACGCTTAATCTAAGTTTTGGAGGAGACTGTACAGTACACGAGGGGGAGAGGGCCCTGGAACCTGGGAAGCCTCTGCTCATTCCCATCCCTTACCAGGGATGGTGCAAATGCCAGCACTTCTCCAGCACTGAAACTCTGCATAAAGACAGTCCTACTCTTTAGAATATGAACATGTCCAGAGGCACAAACAACCAGATATACTCAAGGTTGTTTTTTCACCTTCCTCTGAAACACAAGATATTGGCCACAGCTAGAGAAAAGAAGCTAAGCAAAGCAAGCTTACCTTCTTCCTTTGATGCCTTTTATTGTATGCCTTCTT
>VYZW01018500.1:2044-16276 GCA_013401315.1 Balaeniceps rex | reverse complement strand
TTAAAGGAAACACATGTTGCGCTGTTGAGAAAGGCTGAAAGATTACAGAAACCTAGCAACTGAAACACAGGCTATTACAGCAAGCCATCTTGCTTTGTGTCCTCAGGTCTGGTAACTTTACTCATACTGGGATCTCAAGCTCTGTTATTAACCTAGAGAACTACCTTAAAGATGCACTGTCTTTGCAACCAGAGTCTAATTAAAGTTTCATACACATAATGCATACCCTTTTAAATTCCAGTCCATAAAAATAAGCCCTCACATAACCCTCTTTCTCAGATAACCTCCACAAAATGAGAACCAGAAGGGGAGCCTTCAACATTAGGGAGCCAGTTCTGTGGGCTCTGAGGTAGGAGGGCCATTAGAGGAAAGAAGCAGCTGAGAGAACATTTTCCCTCATATTACCTCTGAATAAACCAAACTGATGCTGAAATGCAGGGGTGCTTTGGGGAAAAAAGCTTCAGGGTTTCTTTCTGTTTTCTAACAAATACAACAGGACACATATTCAAGAAAATAGGGCATATTTATTTGTTTGTTGTGATGAAACTATCTATTGTATTTCATCTAGAGTTGGGGTAGGATGTAAGCAGAGGAAAGAGGCTTAGATCTATACTACACACCCACACACTTCTATCAGTAAATACATGCAAGGGCATGTAAGTAACTAGTGATCTAACTTTACTTTAGAAGTTAAACACCATGACCAAAGGCTAAGAAAATATTAACCAACTGTAATAAAAATGTCAGTGTGTGATAGGTGTTGCAGAAATAAAAAAAAAAAACAATGTAAATATTTTAATGTGCAAACGGAAATACTTGACTTCACACTGTATAGGCAGTATTCATTATGAGCAGAGTCGGATTTTATGGTACTTGTTGGGAGGATCAAAAACACAATCCAAAACACGTTCGTCAGTCTGCATAGGAAGACAGTCAAGCTGTCATAGATTGCGAGGAAGCTCAGAAGAAAACAAAAAACAAGCTCAAAAAAAAAAGAAAGAGGAAACACAGAAAGGAGTAAGAAGAAACACATTTACACAAGCAAAGGGCACTCACAGACAACATAAAGGTGAACTGAAAAGTAGTGAAGTCTGACAAGCAAAATTAGTCCTTTCTCACTGGCAGATAAGGCTTGCAGGAGAAAGTATTGTATTTTGTCAGACTGACTTGGAAAAAAGGGCACACTTCTGGTCACACAAGCCCCTTTTAAAGTCCCTTCTCACTGTCACATCAGGTCTATGCCCAGAGGGATGTCCAAGGTGACACAAGTAGTGCAGGGCATACTTCAAGATTTTTTTTCAAGGTATTAGAAATAACCATCTCACTGAAGAAAGAAAGTCCATACTTCATATACACATATGCAAAAACTGACCAGTAAACCATGCTAGATTTAACCCCACAGACGCACATTCTTAATCGTTCTTCCTCTTTTGTTTCCCTGCTGGTAGGTTGCACAATTAGCTTGTATGCTCTGTAGGCCAAAAACCTAGTCTGCAAAGATCTTTTGAAATATTTAACACATACTAGTACTATGCAAATAGCAGTAATTCTTCAGTGGTCTTTTCCTGCTCTGCATTTCGAATGTATTTACGATGAGCTAGACAAATAATACAGGATTGTAGCATTCTGCCTCCACATTCCTTGTCTTCCTCTTCCAGTTTATCAGAGCAATGACGAAAGAGGAGTTTTTGCTCCAAGCCTTTAACACTTTCAGCACAGATTCTCACACTGCATAGCTCTCCAAACTGGACGATCCATCTTTTGCACAGGGGCAGAAACTGATTTCCTGAATTAAAGATCAGAAGCCTGCCCAGTGACCCACACTGCTCAAGAAACTGCACCAGCAGCAGAGGCTACAGAGGCAGCTGCTTTTAGGCCAGCAACAGCATGCTCAGCGTGAACAGACTGTACTAAGATTTTTCTCCCACACACAAAACCAAACTGTTCCTGTGCCCCTTTTGTGTTGATAGAGCCTGTCTCTCGGTTGATGAGCAAGTTGCTATTTAGAAAATAATTTCTCAACCTATTTTGGAAATCCACAATCATGTACAATTGGCTGTGTTGGTTAGTATTCAGCGGCGATTTCAAAGGTTCTTTGTCCTGGGGAGGAGATACGACCATTCACCAGCATGCCGGCAGAACTGCTGAGTACACAGCTGGAGCGTACGTGGGGGAAGGGAAACGGTGTACGATTTTGCAATTATATCTGTTAAATCCATACAGTTTTGAAGAATGATCACTTGGCATTTCTATTATTTTGCAAGTAAAAACTTCTAACATATTTCCCAGAATTATTTGGCTGTTTTTTCTTGTAAGAGGACAGAGGATCAGTGCAGAGAAATGTTAAGCCACATGTACGTGCTACATAATTGGTTCTTTCAGCCCCTTGCAGCGCAAATGATTTGCAGTAACATGCTCCACACCTCCTTACTAGTTAGCAGCCCAATCCAAGACAAATACATCAAGAAAAGATAAAGAGGAAAAAGCTGTGGACAAGATTAACCACACAAGCTTGGCTTTTTCATGATGCTCACATTTTTTCTATTACCCAGCTGCCAGATATTCAAGAGGAAACAGGGTGTACTGTAACAACTGCTACAACAGCCCACAAGAGCATAAAACCAGTAAGAAACCTTTCTGTTTGGCTCTTCACAGGGCTCTCACTTGTACTAGAAAAACGTCACTTTGATGCCCTGTTTGCATTCCATTTCCAACAACAAGGAGGAGGATGGAGGTCTCCGGTTTCTATGGCAACCCAGATGGGCCACAATACAAGATACTTACAAATGTTCGACTGCGGGGATGCCAGATCAAATTAAGCTAGAGTTTACACTACTTCATAGAAACTAAAATGAAAGAAAAAACCCAAACAAAACATGAATGTCAAAAGAAGGATGACATTTCCTCAGCACATTCCAAAAGATTTCTGAAAGTAGATGATAAAGAAAGGAGGAATTTTTCTCTACCAAAATAAATAATAATGTCAACACAAACAAACCGAGACCCTCATTTACATGAGTAAATGTTTTCATTAAAACTAGACTACTGGAAAATTACCATCAGATATTAAAAGCAAAAAACAGGCCCCCAAAAGAACATGATTTTATTAATTTACTTAACTCATCATCAACTGGCAAATTTGTCATCCCACTGTTTTGTATGGCTTGTTTAACGCCAGGAATTATATTTTGCAATACGGTTTGTTTTTGTGTTGTTTACCCCGATCTGGTCTTCTGTGACATTTTGCAAAAGACACTCAGATGTAGAAAATACTCCGTATTCTACCTGAAGAAGTGAAATTAGTAATAGTGAGATATTTTAGTAACACTAACAAAACTGCAAAAACATTTAATGTGTGTTTTCAGTAACTTAACTGGTCAGTTGTTAAAAAGGTGGGGTGAGCTTACTTCTCAAAGGCACTGACTCAATGTGCTGGGAAGGCAGGTAACTGTAACAGGCAAGCCAGCTTAGGCAACATGAGTAAAACGCCTTCTGAAGAAACACCTGTAAAAGCTTTTTGTAAGCTTTCAGATGTGACATAGATGTGGTTCCCAAAACAAATCAGGTTAAAGTATTTCTTAATGAATGTGCATTTTAAGGCACATTATTTTGAAAACGTGTGGTTTTTGAATCTTCTGATACAAGGTAGGCATTGTCTTTCCTTTTAGTCACTGTCCTATTTCCAGTTACTCTCCTTTCTTTCTTTCTTTCAACTTAACCACAAGCTAGTTAATAGCCTTCGTTAAATATGTGATAGCTGGCAATGCTCACAGTAAGACAGATAACCGTGGACTTTTAGAGGCTTATGTTCTTTGGGGAGAAGAGAGGCAGAAGAGGAGAGAAAGGCTTAACAGCTGTGCCTAGTCAAAATAATCCAAAACTAGAGGGACTGTAACATTTAAAATTGGAACAGAGAGCCTTAAAACCTGGGTCTGTGAAGATATCTTTAAACACTTTACTAAAAACTGCAGACACTCACTCTTCATAAATCAGTCCCCTTTGCAGCACTGCTAACCAGGACTATTTACACAAGGACTTGTCAGCCTGGCTGGGAACTGCCACCTCATCATGCAGGAACATCCGGTGCTGCCAGCTGAGAACAACCACCCCTCACACCCCTCGGCTGTGCCTCCTGTTGGTGCCTGAGCCTCTCCCCCTATTTAATGTACAAGCTAGGACCTGGGATTTAGGGGACTGTGGATTTAGAGCACGTGCCCAGGGTGGGCGGGCAGTGGCACTGAGACTCCCAGGTTAGCACCTGCCTGTCACCCACTCCCCAGCACTCCTCTTCCTTCCTTTTTCACCCCAAGCCCTCCCATTCAAAGCTGTCTTCCCTGCGAACACCGTGGCCCAACGCTGCGAGGGCTCTCGCCATTGCTGAGCTGAGCGGAGCTGGGGAGACACGCTACGGTGATGGTATCGGCACCTCAGGCAGAGGGCTCCGGGGATTTGTGAGGAGCTCCTGCAGAATGACCAGAGTGCCTCAGTACTGAGGGGTGAAGAGCTGAGGGCTGAAATTACACATCTGTAATAAAAATTAAAATACCTGATGACTATGCTCAGCTAGTGGGAATTACCTGGAAGTGATGAATTAGGATGGAGAAGTGTGACTAAGGACACAGCTGGGCATGATTAGCTTTAAACCTGGACTACACTGCTTAAACTTTGGCTCTACAGCTGGGGCTGTGCAGTCACATCATGTAACTGCCACCTGTGTTCACATATAAAGCGGAAGACAAGGAACAGCATAATGAAAAAGAGAACTTGTAAAGTGCTAATGCTTACTAGAATTGTAACAGGTTAATGGGAAGAACAGAATGAAATGGAAATAACAGCAGGAAGGAGCTGTAAGTTGCAAGGGATGGTAGTGTGGCAATGAAGAAGCTGCTTGATGTCACACAGTTAAAGTTACTCTAGCCATAATTTGGTGTAAATATCAAGAGACTGGGACAAATAACCAGGCCAGTGGATTCCTCTCACAGACCCTATTGCCAGTCACGTACCCCAGACATTGGGTATGAACTTCCACTCTGCAGTGATATGGCACGGAAGAAAGTTGCACTTGCAAATTGCACAGCATCCACTAGTCCACTGGGTCGTTCAGCTATCAATTTCATGCAACCACAACAGCATAACCGATTACTGACCCCTATAAGGAATTCTTTCTTAACAACAACAACAAAAAAAACCAACCAACCAACAAACCATGGACAAACACCAAAGTTTTAAGGAAATTCAGCAACAAAAACCTTTATTAACAAGGAGTTACAGCTGTATGGTGCTCCTGCCAACTATCAAACTCACTGAAACCCAAGTATCTGAAACTAAGGAAGTGTTCAGGGTACACATCCATGCATATTAATTTTGTCCTCTTGGGATCCTCATGCTCTGGATATCATCAACACCAAATGCACAGTACTTTTTTTTTTTTTTAGAAGCAGGAGGCAATGTATTTGCAGTCTTCCAATACCTTAGCTGACCAGAGCACAGATATTTTCAGAAAAGCCATCTACACTAGGATGGTATTAAACTCTTCTAATACTGTAATTAAAAAATAAATCATCTTTTGCCTCCATGTATAGTCAACAGAAACAGACGGATGGCTGAATAAGTAATGCTCGGCATGTGCCCTGTCTTCACAAATTCCAGACAGTTTAGACTACTTTTTACACAGCTGAAATTAGAAACCTTGAGCTGTCTCCCTAGACAGAACATTTCTTCCTCAACTCCACAGACCCCTCTTTTACTGCCCCATTACTTGTATGCATATACCACTGTTTGATATTATAACTTAATCTGTCCATCATCAAAAACAGGAACCACACTCATCCCCCACTTTGCTGTTGACAGCAGCAATCATTTACAGATGCACATCGTGATGCTAACACAGGCAATACAATGCAGCACCTCTGCCCTTGCTGACATTCACTCTGCTTCACAAATACCACCCACCTCTTCCTCTCCGACTGACAGTTTTCAGTTAAAACTCTGAGTGACTGTTCTCAGCGTGTTCATAGCTTGAAATGTGCTTTTTCCATTTTGCAACTATAAAAGGCTTGCATTCCTGATTGGGCATAATTTTTTTGAGTCAAAGATATTACAACTTCCTACAAACTTTGCCACAGTGAAATGATTCACAGCAGATCTCCCTGGGTATATATGCATCTTGCTTGGTTGGTTATGAACACAATGGAGAAACAAAGGGGTTATCTCATAAAGCATCTAGGAAATCCCCTCAAAGCAGCTCTGCCGTATGATACAGCTAAGTATTTTTAATTTTGAATACTGTTTTGAATGACTTCAGGTTAATACTGAAGTATTTGCGAAGAATTCCTACAGGTTAGCTCCAGCATCAAAGGAGCCCTAACACTGAGTTTTGCTGAACTTAACTTTCTGCAAGGGCCCAAGATACTGTTGGGAAACCTGTGTTAAAATTTCTAACACTGTTTGTATTTTCAGTATGTGTATCGTAACATACTGAGTTTCAGCCAGAACTGACACACTTGGGAGGGGAATCAAAAAAGTAGATAATCTCTCCTGGATTATTAGAGTCCATGAGACTAGAAAACTACCAAGGATCGCTAGACTTACAGTTTTTCCATTGTCTTAGCTTTATGACTCTACTGAAATAAAGAAAATCACCTGCACAAGAAACTAAAGCAGCATCGTTTGTAGCAGCTGGTAAATGTAATTTTAGAACTGAACCAGTATTATCAGTCTTGAAGATGCACAAACAATGAAGTAAATAAGAAGACCTCTCTTAAATTCACATCCAATAAAAACACATTAAATACATCAAAGTTTGCTGAACAGAATAGGATGAAGCAGATGAAAAGCAGATAACTTACCTGCTTCTAACAGGCTTTTTACAAACGGATTAAAACCAAAAGATATTAACATTTGTAAACCCAAAAATAGTTAAAAGTAGGCTTTTACATGCCCAAACATTTAAGTGGTTGCATCTGTAAAATGCATCCTTCTTTTGGACTTGACGTTTTTCAGAGAGAAATCGATATTCATGTTTTCAGTTATGTGAAGTCTTGACAACATTGAGTGAGTAAGTATCGTCGTAAGACAGCTGAACACTTTTGCTGCTGTATTTTGTTCAAAAGCCAATCACAGTACCAAACACTTCTGCCTATTATTTTCTGCTTTTGTACTTTTTTCCCCCAAATCTACTCAATTATACTATGTATGTGCACACAAGAGAAACATATGTTCTCAAAAACTTCCCTCCACAAATGTCTCTGTATTAATTTTCAATTAATTAGGGTCGGAATGGTCTTTAAAAGTAAGAAAGCTGAACGCTAACAATCTGTCAGGGTAAAACAAGCACTAAAGATAAGCTCATGCTGTTCAAAGTACTGGCTGTTCCGTGCATCTGGAAGAATTTGCACTCATCAAGTGTGTTTGCACGATCAGACTAAAAATTACTTTAACAGAACCTGGAAGTTGTTTTAGTAACAGGAACCCTGACATCCTCAAGAACTGGTCTTTCAAAAAATGACCTACTTAACGCACATAAATAATACCTATTTATTAACCCCCTGCCCCAAAAAAACCCTCAAAGCCAAAAACTTGCACAAAAGTTTTGCATTCTTTAAAGTGAGCTGAAACTGCTACAAAACACCCCAAAACCAAACCTCACAAATTCATCTCTCTCACACTGAATTAAAAATAATGGACAGGGGGAAAAAAAAAACCCAAACAACCCAAAACACCAAAAAAACCCCTAACCCAAAATAAACAAGCAGCAGCTCTTCCCCTTCAGTTTTCTAGTGGCCAAACCACCAAAATGGCTAACAACTCATTTGGTTGTTAATTCAGTCATTATAAAACTTTCTTTTTCTTGGAAGATACTGAGAAAATTCCTGTTTCAACAGAGAACGGCTACATTCTACCTTCACTTTCTAAAACCGTAACAAATTAGAAAGATCAGAAGCTTAGCAACTACGTAAACCGTTAAAAAACACTAAGGCTGTTGGAAGTGTTTACACGCAGCAGAAGCACGCACGGCGCGCACCCCCACGCTATTCTCACGCAGGTGTTTCACAGTGCGGCGGATGCAGAAACCCATCTTTCTCCGGCGGGGGAAGGCCACGCCGTTGGGTGCAGCGCCNCCGGCCTGCGCTGCGCTGCGGCCTGAGCCTGCGCTGCGCCTGCGGCGGCCTGGACCCCGCCGCCTTCTCTCACCGCGTTCCGACTAGGCATCAGCAGAGCTGGGAATCTGCAGCGACATACCACCCCCCCGCCACTGTTAAACTCCTCAGAGAATTTTCAGACCTCAAAAGCCATCTAAATCTGTCTGTAGTGAAACCGAAGCATTACAATGCCGCTGTAAAGTCCTCGTTCACGTTGATCTCCCAACAAAGTTGTTCATAGACTTCTCCACAGTTAGCACTAAACCTCTCTTGCGTGACATTATTTACTCCTAATGCACATTACGGTATTTGCAAAGGTGCTAGCTGAAGACCGAACAAGACTTTAGAGACTTCCATCGCTGATCCCGCTCCAGCTGCCGTGCGCTGCTCCAGCAGCTCGAGACAGCTGGAAAGCCGTTGGGAACAGCAGCCCAGGCACACCACCAAGGCAGGGCTCCCTCCCCAGATGCGGCACAGCTAGCACACGAGCTCAGGCACTACTTGCTGCCAGGCACAACCAAACCAGAGCTTTACACTCACTCTCTGACTTAACTGCCCCCGTGGCCAATGGAGCTACAGCCAACCAGATGTCCGGCAAAAGGCTTTCAGGCTCCTCTAACCTACAGCGAAGACTAGTCTAGCTTCATCTGTCCTCAAATGAGGAGAACATAATCAGGACACACACACACACACATATGTATATAAAAGGAATGTGAGTAAGCTAGTATTACAAGAAATCAGGTTCTGCATTTCTCTGAGTTATGGCAGAGTATGATTTAAATGTGCTCTGCACTACCTACAAAGTCCAAGATGCGTGAAAACAAATACTAATTTCCACATGTCCGTAACAGCAATCTGTCTAGCCACAGCCCTGTACACAAAAAGGTTATCACTGGGTTCAAGACCAGCAGACACCTCTACTGCTGGCCTGAAAGCCAGGCCTCTAACAAGCACTGTTCAGAGATGTGTACCAGAACCAGTTGTCCGGCAGGCATTCCAGACCTCCCAAGCATCGTAGATTTCAGTGTTTCAGAGCTTGAGTCAATCAATCTCTTCAACACGTATCTCTGCTAAGCAGAAATGGAGAAAAAGGGTGTTCTACAAAATATATGGCCTTAAGGAAGGTGCAGTGAACTGTAAGACAAGGAACACTCACCGCTGTTTGTGTTTTTGTTCAGTTCTAACATCTTATTATTGAACCTGGCCAGAAACCATTCAACCTGTAAGGGTGACAAATTATGTCTTTTGCCTTAAAAATGAATTAACATAGATTGCACAAGGGTATTTCTGTAATATCAGACATGAAACAGTCCTAATACAAAACAAAAAGAGACTCACCCAGTCCAGCCTTTAAGACGTGTCAAATCCATATATTTGACTATGCCGCATAAAACCACAGCTCTAATCAGGTGCCTCTCCTCAAAGCAGAAAGAGATTCACGGAAATCGAACGCACATTCAAATGCTACTTTAAAAATAGCTGTGTTTTTGGCAAACACACCAACAAATTGCTTTTGTTACTTCTCCCACTATCCCATTAACTCCGACGAGAGCAAGCCGTGCTGAGAGCTAAGGAAAGGTCCTCATTTCAAACCTTCTTGTAATCCACTTGCATGAGGACTGAAAGTAGCGTATTTGTTATGGTAACCAATAGCAAAATCTGGGGTTTTTTCCTAGTTTTCTTTCATAAATAACAATCTGACTTAATTCACATGACTATTTTCTTCAAAAAGTCATCATTGACAAAAACACCATAACTGAAATTACAAGGAGTTACAACAGAAGACAGGTGTTGGAAATTTCACTCGCTTCTCATATGTTTTGATCATGTCCCACACACCGTATGTCACAGTGTGTGGAGGCTGAGACACGCCGCCCTCCACCGTCCCAGCAGCTCTCTGGGAGCAGAAGCCCAAGGGACTGATGGGTCAGCAGAAACTCCAGCACTGTAGAGAACAAGAACTGATTTTTCTTAACTTTGTAGATCTGAGATGAATCTGCAGCTCCCAAACTTTATAAAGGACCAGTTAAATGTATCCACACACTTTGAAAATAATCCTCCTTTCCTCTCTCCTGACATTTTTGCACTGTTTTCAGGAAAAAAACGAACCGTATAACTGTTTAATATACTAAGACTTTAGCCTTAACTAGGTCTTCTGGCTGTTCACATTAATAAGCAAAAATAAGCCTTTAACAGTTGGAAGAGCTGAGCTAAACTGGTATTGGTGAATGCAAAAGAGATTGTAAACTTTTTTTCCTTCAATTTGGGTCTGAAGACTTAAGGAGGAATATGCTACAAAATAGTCTAGATAAAATTAGAATCACGTGAAAAGGAAGTTTAAATAAGGAAAGTGCAAGGATGAACTTAGCTAAAAATAACATCATAGTAATTAAAAAAAAGTATCAGAATACGTGGAATCAAACAGAAAAGTAACAATTTTTCTGTCTCATCTCCAGTCAAGAACATCTCTCTGCTTAAAACAGAAGCACTTTTTTAAGAAAGTGCGGAAACAGAGAGAACAGAGGTTTTAAAAATGAGAATGCCAGATGTTGAACATAATGCTCTGCCAAATTGTTTTCCTGGATACTGCTGGAAATCACTGATTGAAGAACCTTACTCCAGCAATCTTGTTTCAGGAAGCTACCGTTTTTGTTCCAGTGCATTACTGACTTTCTGAGGTGTTATTAATAATTAAACTTTTCTTTTAAAATTATTCATTAATATTAACTTTGTCTGAAATCTTCCTGGAAGCTAATACTTTTAAAGGAAATAAAACAGTAAAAATACACTAACCGCAACAGTTAAATAAAATAAGCATTTAATTTGAGAAAGGAAGTTACTTCTTGTAAATTCACTTTCCACAGTTCGTACTCAGTAATACAGTAATAATGCTGTACAAAAGATGTTTTCAGCCTTCACTTTTTACACCTATGAGAAACTGAAAAGCAATGGCAATTCACCAACCCGATCTCCTTTGCTTCTGATTCCTCTAAACTAATAGAAGATAAAGTAAGATAAGAAAGTAAAATGATGTAGGTGAAACCATCGTATATAAGTCTCAGAAGTCTAGTAGGCTAGCAAAGTCTGTTTGACACCACTTGCATGTGAAATGTGAGGAATAACCATTAGTACTGAATTAGATCCAAATGAGTTGTCTTACAAGAAAAGCCACTTCTCTAGCTCCCGAAGCTGCTAAGTTCCAAGTTATTTCATTCTTACTTTTTTAAGCTTTTTTCCTACTGGCTAGTGCAGCACAGCTCCACATTGTGGAACCGAATGCATCACCCTGCCTACATACACGCAGACTCAGGTGACCATGCTAGGCCACCTCGGTACCTTAGGCAGTGCTTAGGGAGAGTTAACACAAAAGAAAGATTTACACCACCTAGAGTCCCATTAGTCCAATTCTGCCTAAAGGAAATCCTGAAGAGAAAGAACGCCTGAAATCCCATCTTTTCTGCACGCTCAGGCATCTACCCACATTACTCTGGCAGTGCTTCACTGCACATGTCCTTGTGGTTGGAGTACTTGCCCAAAAAGTGACAGATGACATTCATTTCCCCTTTCAGTCTGAGATAATACAAAAGCACATCTCTTTCTCCCAAGAGCTTTCTAAGCTCCTGGTAGTACGTGAAGATGGGCCAGGGACACTTCTTATCTCCCTTTCTTAGCCACAATGTAGAAAAGAACCCAAGATTCCCAGGAATGGAGTGAGAAGGGAAGAGGGAGAATAAAAAGGAGGGATTTCCCCTGAGAGAAAATGCTGGTCCTTGCACCAGCATCTGTTTATTTTAATTTTGTGTTTGAAACCACCAGACACCATACAAATAAAGTATTCCCATATAGTCTGCCTTATCGGGACCCCCCTCTCTTCCACTCCACTGCATGCAAACTATAAAATTCCATCTTCTACAATCATTCAGTCACTGCCACGTCTCCTCCCCCGGAGCGAACAAAGCTCTGCAAGACATCCCAGGGGCACACTGCTACCCAGACTCCACCGAGAATCACAGGCAAGGGCTTCTGCCACGTTTTGATTTAGTGGGAGGACTGTGTCTTGAGCCTCTACCTGGAAAAGCTACGTTACCTACAGGTTCTATCTGCTCCATTAGAAGAACCAATTAAGTCAATATTATTCCTAGGTCTTGTTTGGATTAATTTATTAACTTCTGTATCAAGTATTTCTGGCATGTTTACTTTCCTCTTGAAACACTGTATACAAAGTATATAATGAAAAAAATGCGCACAGAGTATACTGAGGAGAACTGGGTTCTCCTCTAACATCACAACTTGGAAATTCTGGTCTGCAAAACCCCCTCTTTACAAACTACAAGCAGAAGACAACTGTGTTGCAATATGCGCAGCATTACATTGTTTAAAGCTGTTCAAATACATCTCACAGCCTTTTTCCTTAAAAACCTTTTCTACCCTCAGTTGCCTTAGAAAAACAAAAATTAGGTTGTTATTTGGGTGTAACTATACTCTAATGCTACAATTTTTTTTCCCCCAATTTCTTAAGGAGAGGAAAAAATGCTACAAAAGATGACAGCTTCCAGCAATTAAATGCTGTCAGATGAGTCCAACAGGCTTTCTCATTTGCATTTTGCCTGTAACAGAGTCACTGAGCACTCTCACGTAACACACGCCGCTAACTGCTGTTCCCCCCCCCAAACCCCTTTTTTCCAAATGCAGAAACCCAAAGTATAAGCAGTAGCTTTAAGGAAAAGCTACTGATAAAATCATGAGGCCTGTCTGTACAGGGTGGTTGACTAGCAGGTCACAACAATTCCCTCTGCCATTCAAGCTGAGAAGCAGCTGTCCCTTCTCAATCTGTACAAAACTTCTGCAATGTCTATCATGTTCATTAATATTTTTTAAATCTCTTCTAGAAGTAGTGTGTCAAGATCATTTTCACATTAAAGTGAACTCCAGTTATCAGGTCCATACAGCACAGCATACAGAATCCATTTAAATCAGCTACAAAACTCCCAAACACTTACATGGACTAGGAAAAATCCAAATGCTGCCTTTTGTTAATTTACAATACATTTATTGCACGCTTTGGATTCTGGAACACACTGGAATACCACACAGAACTGTAACCTCAAGGATTCAGCTGTATGGTCAACTCAGCCAATGCTCTCACCAACTTGAACAGTTCTACCTGGGTTTAACTGCTGCCAGCTGAGGCTAGAAAGAGTAGAAACTGTATCATTAGTTTCAGTTGCAGCAGAAATGACTACAGTTCCCCAAATAATGACAATGAATGTTTATGAACCTATGCAGATGCTCTGTGTAACTTCAGGTAGACAGTGTGAAAGCAGTAGGAACAGTAACCGAATGCATGACGGCAGGATAACGTAACACTTTGCTTTTCTTCATCTCTAATAACCTGCAGGTGTCCAAGCCTGCTTCTTACAGAGATGACAAATTACAGTAACACAGCTCAGTGCAGGGCACTGGCAAAAGCTACAAGACTCGTTGCCAAAACTGCAAAACTAACATATATCACATGTATCTGTAGCAAAAGCAACATCTTCACTGTGACAGGATCTCAATTAAAGCTACGAAAGAACACAGAGACTAAGCAATATTTCAAAACTAGACTCTTAGAAATATACAGAGGCCAGTACTACCTATTTGAAAGTCAGCTCCTAGCGGGAAATACTGATGTTTTGAAAGTCTAGGCCTATCAATGGGTATCAAGACATTTTCTGAATTTTGACCTGGGATACATCAACACAGTATTAGACACCTGTTTTCAAAGTTCTTCACATGGTATCAACTATGTCCTTGATGATTAAAAATTCATATATTTCCTTCATGTGCACACTATGAGACGCACATTATATTGCCCGAGGGCCTGCAATTTCTCATTTTAAATAGTTGGCTTTTGCTTTAACTTCTTGAATATACAGAGAAAAGCTACTTCTCATGTTTTTTAAAGCCTTCTAAAGCATTTCTGGGGTGTCAGCATTCTCATTTGCCACTAGAAGCTCTTTCTGATGAGCTCAGGATTTCAGCTTCAAATCATGTTACATCAAAATGACATCAGCTGAGTATTACTCAGGGTAGCATGCACAAACAGGTG
>VYZW01018499.1:148458-162868 GCA_013401315.1 Balaeniceps rex | reverse complement strand
AAGTGCACAACAGAGACACAAAAGATGTTGATGAATCTTTGTTGCTGCCCGTAGGAGTTACGAAGGAGACCTTCAGAGTAAATGGAAATTGATGCTGTTTGCTGGAGGATGACACAGTATTTCACACGCTCGCTATGTCCTGAGCTCTTGCTGGAGGAGGGAGGGGAAGGGTTTGCTCCCTTCCTTGATGCACAGTCCATATTCCTGCTGCAGTTCCTGCAGCTGTGCATCTCTGGCTTCCCCTTCGTGCCCCTGCACTCCCGGTTCCACCTACCCCTTGGGTAGGTGCTGGGCTGGCTCAGGTAGGCCAGGGCCACTGTGGCTTGACTTGACCCGATACAGAAAAAGGGCATCAGCCACACTCTGCTCTGTCCTCAGAAGTAACAGCACAAAGAAAAAGCACCCCTTCCTCTACGGAGTCTCATAACATTTCTGCTTTAACTTTTAAGCCTAAGAAATGTACCTCAGGGTAGGCAGATCAACTGAGCAGAAACATCTTAATGTTAGAATTAATCCTGTGCTTTAGAAGTAAAACCTGATAACTGCATGCAGATCAAACAGCTTCTCCTTTCTGCTCCTTGCTGTAATGGAAAAAGTATTGAAGAAATAATTTCACAGCTTGGCTAAGCGTTAATTAACAGCACTTTCTGTGTAACAAATACACAATGCTATGGATTTGGTAATGGAACAGGAGATGGCTGATGCACTTATATGAGAGGAACTGGGCTACTAGCCAAAATGTGAGTTTTACTAGTTATGTTCCCAGTCAGGAACTACAAGAATTAATTCCTGAATCGATGCATGTGAGGATAGAAAAGCCAAATATAGCATAATTTGCAGAATCTGTGGGCTGTGTGCGTATTCCTCTATCTTTCTTCTATTGCTTTTCTTTATTTGGTCTCTCTAGATCTGAAAATTCAGAAAAGTATTGAATCAGAAAACTCTTTAGAAGTGAAGTAAGCTATATTTACAACCTAACTCCTGCATAAACAATGGAAGACCCCCACTCTTTCAGTGCCTTCGAGCCCGGCAGCTTGTAAAGAGTTTCCTTCAGCAAGGGTTGGTTCAATCAGTATGCATGAAACAGTAGAACCACAGTGAAAAAACTAAATGCCCATATACTTTATTCCTGTAATGATTGTGACATGAGACATATTACTTGTAAGTCTTTGAGATATTTTTATCTTCATAAGTTTTCTACCCAAAACTACCAGTAACAAGCACTCTCAAGAAAATCTGTGCTGCTGAGGTGTAAGGAGCAGTCTGAGAAATGCAAGATATGAAGCTGATGCAGTGGCAGTAAATGTTGGCTTGTGTAAAATGCAGTTTTGAGACACCACACAAAGTTCCCTTACAGTGAGTTTTAATTCAGAATTTAAGAAGATGTGCGAAAGTTCAAGTACTTGTGTGGCAGATTCAATGGCACATAGTAAAGGCCTTTAACCCCAATAAAATGGGTTCTTAAAGGTCTGAGAAGTTTCATGGTGACAAACATCAAGACAGTGGCAAGGCAAGAAAGCAAGTCAGACAGAACCTCTCTGAAGAAGTGAGAAGCCCTCATTTTAAATGAAGAGAGATACTTTAAACTTTGGCTAAGTTATGTTGGGGTGAAGTAATAGGTATTTGAAGCTGCAGTTGCCATGTTCTAAACCTGCTCTATTACTTCTTTAAGGTTAATAAGTTCACTTAGTCTTTATTCCTCTATGATACCAAGAGACATTTAATGAAGTCTTGTGTCTTAAAATCATTTTCTCCAAATAGCTGAGTTCTGCTGAAAAATCTGAAATTAAAGGCTTTTTAACTGTGACCCTGCTCTGGAAAGGCAGTTCAGCACATAAATAGTCTCACTGACCTTCAGCCTATGCTCTGCTATATATACAGCTTTCCTGAATTTATCTTAGGAATGTATGTGCTACTGAAATCAATGAGACGAGTGATAAGAGTAATGATATACCTGTTCGTGGTATTTGTTTCAAAGCTAAGGACCTCGCAGTTATCTGCCATTATAGCACAGTGACTAAATAAGAAAATGGAAAAATCACATCGGGAGAATAAGTACAACATGCTGTACTGTTAAGGCAAACATCGATAAACTAGTGAAAGACCTGAAGAAGGGTTTATAATAGTTCTTTCCACGCCTCCTGTATTGCTGCTAAATACTAGTTCTTTTCACAGAATTTAGTTTCACAGTAATTTGCTTAACTCTTTAATAGCGTTCATAGCTGTGTGTTTAAAATTATAAATAGCGCAATTTCGCTGTTGCGCTGTTGAACTGTATTTTGTTGCATTTAACTCCTTACACATATGAAAGGTTGTAGAAAGAACAGAGTGTGAAGTTATAGCTATATTGGACTTTTCCCCAGTGTCAAAAGCAGTTTAAAAGGCTGCCACTGTCACGCTGCAATTCTCTACTTTCCCACTGTTCCTGCACAATTCCTTAAGACCATTCTGTTTCCCGACAGCCTGAGGATCTAGTTCTAAAAACTGCCCAAGATTATTCTTCTTTATGTTAGACCTTTAGAAATATTTTAGGAGGGTATTGAAAATATCAAAGTTGCTATAAATATCTGTTTAAGGAATCACTGACATTTGTTTTACAGTTGTCATAAAAAATAAATTTTTCATTGAAACATTTGACAATTACAACACTTTTTTTTGTGGAAAACTGTTTCCCTGGCCATCTTTTAAATAAAAATCATTTGAAAGAACACCAAATAGTCCTGCATTAAATTTATATAGTGAAATGTCACATATGGATATGTCAACTGAATCCAATCTCTTCCATGAGATGTAAATTTCTTAATGACTCGTAGAGACACACTGGTATCATTTAACCACATCTAAATATTTGCCTAGTACATTGCTTTCTGTTAGGATCAGTGGCAGAATTATAGCTAAAATTACTACTTTGTGTACTCAGAGCTCTCCCTTTCTCTAGCCGTTTGAAGCTAAGAGTATATTGATAAATATCCTCCACTGGAAGCATACTTAGTGATTGAACCCTGCATATGAAGAGAGGCAGGAGATCAACAACTATTACATTTATATTAGCAACGCGGAGGAGGATTTCAACATTTAAGTAGCAATGACACAAACTATGGATAATTTTGCCCTTTGTTTTCAAAATGGGCTTTGTTTTCTCTCACCCTCAAATGATATTTTACAGAGGGTAAAACCCCTATTTCTCTAGGGTTGCATCTGGAATAAGGAAAATATGGCTGAAAGGATTTAATTTATCTTTAAAATAAAATCCAGTATGTCATTCAGACCGGAAAGCAAGCCAGGGATGAATTTTTGATATAAAAATTTATGAAACATGAAATGGGCTTTAATAGTAAGTCTGTGAAGTCTTGAAACAATAGGTCTCTCTGGAATGGCAGAGTCCTATTTTTATAGTGCTTTGATAGGTGGGAAGGTCATAAAAGTGTTGTGTGTGAAGAAAGAATTAAAAATGTAATTGAACATGGTTCATAAATCCATGAAGATTCAAAAGCTACACTCCAGATACTAATTCCTGCAGGGAAATGTTTCTATTTAGTTACACTGTAAAGGTTAATAGTAAATACAATCTTGCATCTGCAAATCTCTGGTTTATTTTTCTTCTAAGATATGGCTTACCATTGACCTTATGTTATCCATCATTTGATGATTATGTCTGCATTTTCCAGTAAAAACTGTTCTTCCCTTTTTTGATTAAATTAGGCTGTGGGCTCAGATTTTGATTTATATAGAGCAGCAATGCCTCATTCTTCCAGGACTGAAAACGTCCTCGTTTAAGATCACATCAGAAGATGGGATGAAAGCCTTTTGTAATTTTGAAAGGAATCAGTCTTTTTAGGCCAGTCACTACATTTCTGTTATTAATCATAAAGATGGATACGTATAAAAGAAGATATTTTTGCATCTATACTAAAATTCTGAAAATTCTACATTGACAAATGGGTATTAATAAGAGACAGATATAAAGAGAAAAGCAGAGAGAAATGTTAAAAATGAGACCTTCAGGCTCAAAGACCCACTGCTTTCGCAGTTTGCAACTATGAAGGGGCACCGCAGGACCTAAGGCAGATCAAAGATTAAAACTCAAGAATCCCAGTTCTTATTAATTTATTGTTTAGCAAATAACTGTATCATATTTAACGAAGCATCCACCTTCTAGGTATCTATATACAAGATAGCATCCTTCTGGTAGTGCTTGATTACACTGAAAATAAAGCTACAGATCTTTGCTGATCCATACATCAGTTCTTGCAACAGTGTGAAATAGTTTTCAGAAGACAGCAATAAAACCTAAGAAATTTCACACAAACCAGTATTTGATAGGAATACTGTTAAAGCTGACAAGCAAAAATTTCATAGCAGAAACAATACCCAATTAACATTATTGTACCACTAGTACAATACGTACTGTTCTGCCACTCGTGTGCATGCATGCGAACACAGTGTGTAATAACAGTTACACGGACTGTTTTTGCATTGCTTTAAATGATAAGCTATGAATATATTTATTTTCCTTTTTTTCCTCATGTATGTCTAGAATAGTTCTAATTATCCTTCAGATTTTATTTTTGTCAGTGGTGATTTTGGAATTACACTGAAAATAAATTCCCGTTTCTTATGCCATAGTCCTAGAGAAACTAGGACACATGTAAAAGTAGTATCTAAATAAAGAGAATTCGTATAGAAGAAAAGGTCTGAACCTCTGTCAAAATAATATGAATAAAGAAGCAGCATCACTGATTATCTTGACAGTGCAGAAATGCAGAAGACTTGTTTTCTAATAGAAAATACATAAAGATTAAGAAAAATCTGCCTGAAATTCTCACTCACAGCTAATCAATTTCATTACTCATAAATTACAGGAATAAAATATAAGGTGGATCCACTTTTCTGGTAGGTGCTGTTGCAAAGTATAGATGGCCAGAGCTAACTTAAAAAAGCTATCTGAAGGTTTCAAATCCATGTGTCCTGAAGAACAATGAAGTGTAACATAATTAAGCAAAATACATACTTCTGTGTATTTTAGCCTTGCAATTTTATAAAGCTTCTTATACTGGACGAAAAGTAAATGCAGTCAGAGAAATTAATGCATGCAGATGAGACACAAATTTTATGGGTTTGAGTTCTTTGTAGGCAGTTTAAACGTTTATAGATGTTAAGATTTTCTTTTAAAATAATAAACTTCTAGTCCTCGGGCTAGGGAAATTAATTTTGAACATAAATTGCTGCATTCTGTGCAGTTTCCACTGTCTGACTCTCTCTTACCTGCAAATGTCTTTCACATAGGACATTATTCTTCAATCCAAGAATAAACAATTTCTGTCCATCCTAATTAGCCTTGAAAGCAAGCCTTTTCCACTTCATGTGCCACAGCAGAAACTAAGTTTGATAAAGAGTTGTGGGCAAAGGTGAAGGGTCTCTGCTTGGGGTCCCTATATAGTTTTAATGAGCTAATATGAACGTCTTGAAGCAGAAACTGTTTTATCTGCTGGCTTCACTTCTAAAAACAGGATTAATTCTAACATTTCTCTTCAATCCATCTCCCTGTCCTGAGGTGCATTTATTACAGTTACAGGGCAGCAACAAACAAGATTCATCAACATCTTTTGTGTCTCTGTTGTGCACTTGCAGAGCACAGAGTCTAATTAGTGTTGCAGGAGGAAAAGGTGACAGGACACGCTTTGACTCCTGAAGCATCCCGGTTTGAAAGCGACGACTGGCATTGCTGACCGTGATGAGCCAATTGTAAAATGCGCGTCTTCAGTCCCACAGCATGGGGCTCGACGGCAGCGTGAGGTGAATTAGCTGTCTCTTTGGGGCACAGATGACCCCAGGACGCTGGCATTTTCCGTACTGCTGAACCTCGTTACACTTTGCTGTTGGAAGCTACTTGGGAAAGCAGAGATGGTGATCAAAGAAAGGGCACGATCCTCTCTGGGTGCAAACGCCTCAGTTCCGTAAGCTGAGCTCTAACCTGTCAGTGTGAGTGGGTTTGACAGTGAGAAGAGGCAAGATCCAGCAGGTTGAAATAGCTTGGTTATTGCTTTCTGTATTTTTGTAGGAAGCAATGACTAATTATGTCAGCCGGCAAAAGTGCAAATCCCTGTTCCTTATTTGTGGAGCATTACTAATGGATTGGGCATTGCACAGGCCACTGAGAGACAGAACCCCTGTATAAGGAGCTGACTGTATGAGCAACTGATCGGATTACTGGCTAAGTGTCCTCAACTCCCATATCACATCAAGTTGTGGTTATTTTCTTTTCACGTACCGGGTTTACTGGTTATTCTGGGGAATACTAGCTATCCATAGTGACCAGCAATGATGACAAGGTAAAAAAGCAGGAGATACAGTAGTTAGCAATGGATTCACAATACAGCAAGAAGCTTTTTTCCCCCTGTACTTTAGTTTAAAATTATTTCATTTACCAGAGTAGGTCTCCTGACTTTCAATTTAAGCGTAAAGGTCAGCAGAGAACAATGTCTTTGGAGAAGTCATTAGCTATAAATAAATCCGTTCATAACATCTGATAAACAGCCTCCTGCAGCGGGATCCATGTAAATACATTCCATTGCTTCTACGCGCTGTCTCATCCTTTGTTCGCTTCTTTTTCTTCAGCTGAAGGCAGCTGCCAGTCATTCTGCCCTCTCTAAGCAGATACTGTGATTGTGGCCAATTTTGTGAGCTGTGAGAATGCTGAAAGCAGTGGAGCTTGCAGGGAAGAAAACTGAATTTGGTATTGTCTTGCTATCACCAGCTTTTTCCGTATGCACGTGCAGAAATGAACCCTTGATAGCTGGAAGCAGCAGTAGGGAAGCCCGCAGCTGTTTGAAACTCATTCCCCCATCTGGTGTCAGCGTCACAGTCTGGTGCTTCAGGACACCTAGGACTGATGTGAGAATTGGAGGGGAAAAAAAAAGTAGATATAAAAGAAAATTAAAACAAAGTCATAAAATTCTCTTGTAGTCAGATGATTTTTCCCATTAAAATACAGCTCCTATGCGGCAAATCTGCATCATGGTGAAGCAGATGGTGCTGTGGTATGGATATTTCACAAAGTGGGAAGGAAGGAGAGACAGTTCTGACAGCTGAAGGTACCAACCCATGCAGCTATTTTAGTACAAACCATGCCGTTTGGATCTCACTAGACATATTGCCCATGAGAAGACGGAGAACAAACAAAAAGGAATACGTTTGTCACTGCAGACACGCAAGAAGAATAGATATCACTTAAAACATCCTTGAGTAGGAGTTGTGGGAATTATCGCTTTCCATACTGCATCCAGTTCTTATGTCAACCCAAACTTTCTTGTATGATTCAGTGGAGCGTAGACATCTAAGTATCTCCAAGCAGCTTATCCCATTATCTAACACAGAATGTTTTTAAAGTCGTCTTCTGCGAGTGTCCCTAACAATTAACTTCTGGGTGTTTTTAATTACTTTTGTATTTCTTTCTGTGATTTTGTATGTCTCTCGGACGAAGATTATGGCTGTATCCAGTGGGCACCAGCAATGCTCCTTCAGTTTTCTGTGCTGGCTCTTTAGGGAAAGTCGGAGTCTCTCCTTTTCCTGCTGCTTATAAAATACATATCCCATTTCAGCCCTAGAGGTATGAATGCTTCATCTTTATTTATCGACAGACCCATTTCAAGCAAATTTCAAGCACTGGGCATGAATACAAACACTGGAATTTAAAAAATGGGGAAAGTCTTCATAAATTCTCCATACCCCAATAAAAAAAATCTTCCACCATCCTTGTCTGAATATTTCTCTGTCTCCATCACCAAAATCTGGGAAAATAAGTGAGCCTTTCGAACTAAGTAAAAGGAGCCTGTCCCTGAGGCTGCATATGAAAATGAAGCAGCGTGAGAGAATCAATCACATATTCCCAGAGACAAAAGGAACACAGGCTGCCTGCTTCGTGCCATTCAGGGACCGTAAAGCAGTCAGAAAACCAATTTACCTGGCTTGCTCAAGGAGATCTTAAGCAGCCCAGAGCTGAGTTATCTCTATCATACCTTTTAGAAGGCTTTACTCTTTAGGGTATATTAAGAATATGGTCAAGGGAAGGTGTCAGGGTTGGATCGCTGCTGCACCTTTGAAATTCTCTGTGGCTGTAACTAACCTCTTGAAGAGTCATGGAACTGAGTGCAGCTTGGGATCTGTTTTAAATTGTGCAGTCAGCTGAGTCCACAGTTAATTTTAGTGTTCGAGTAAGTCACAAAAAAAGGCACCTGTAACCTCAGTTCCCCTCTCATCTCAGTTTTGGTGCAAGCCTAGCTTGGCTGACCTAAGGATCTAGTCCAGAACGCAGGCCATAATGTTTTGCATACAAATGTATCTGAGAGAAGTAAAAATGCAAGGAATTAAAATGTATAAATCAAATTTGTAGCCTCTTGCTTAATGCATATTAAATAGTCTACAACTCAAAGACATGAAACATCTGCTAAACCAAGTAAAAATTAATGAAGAAGAAAATTAAGATTGCTTTGTTGTTGATTTTTATCAATTTGTGTTCAAATCTGAGAAAGATTTAACAAGAATGTTGCCAGTTTGTAGCTAATTCAAAGTGATTCTAAATTGCTTAGCTTCTATTTATATTTTCCTTGCATATTTTGGAGTTCTTCATAAAAGTGCTAAGTTTCTGATGCATTAATTCACCAGAAAATACTTTACAAACATTTCCAAATATATCTTCACTCAGTACTGATGCAAAGTTATGCTGCTTTTTAAATGAAAGAATACTTTAGATAGCAGCTTCGGCAGTCAGGATCATCTTCAGCTTTATCTGCCGGGCTTTTTTGGCGATATTTCAGTCATGCTCCAATTGTCAGTGAGTTCATCTCTGCAAACTGACAGGAAAAAATGTGTTTTGAATAATTATGATACAGAGGGCCTAACCAGGGAAACCTCAGAATAAATCAGTGAGAATTTCCAAGAGTATGGCATGCCCTTGAGAGGTGGACTCAGAATCAAAATTTTGGGATCGTGCTCCCACCAAGGTCCAAGGCAAAGACTCCCACTGACTTCAGTGGGAACAGAGCTTCAGCTTTTCATTCACATTTCATTGTCACTGTCAGTAATATAGTTTCTGCATGAACCTTTTATATATTTGGATCACCTGGTAACTGTATAACTCCTGAGACCAGAATCACATTGTATTCCTATCAGCTTCTTTCCATCCCACTTCCTCATGCCAGGTGCAGATTGTCTTTACAGCAGCATGTGAGCTCACTGTTAGAAAACTGTTTTACTTTTCACCTGTAATAGCCACATTCTTCTTGCAATTCTAGAATTGTATTAATTCACAGTTCTGTAAGTTGATAGACTCCAGAATTTCCTTCTGAAATACATGCCTGGTTAAATTTTTCCATAAAATGAGTATTGGCATCTTTTCTTGATTGTGCGTTATCACAGGATAGTTTGGCTCTGATGAAAAGTAAATAAGAACATGTGAACACTAATAAGCAACACCCCTTACATTGACTTTTGTTTTCTTGAAATAATGTTAGCTTCAGATATAACTTACACCGAATTATATACTTATAAATTATATACCCTAACATTAGTAAGCGAGGTCTGGGATTTCCATTCTCATGTTTTCGGTCTGTATGCAGGTACCCGCATACATTTAACCTTCCCAATATATCCAGGATGTGTTTCAGCTGCACAGCGATACGCTGCTTCACTGTTGTGGTTTGGTGCACACTGTTCCATAGCAGAATTTTATGTTTAAATAAAATATGTTGCTAAAACATGACTCTCCATTTTCCAGAAATCTCCCTGCATCCCGTGACTCTCATTTTCACTGACACTAAGGTCACTCTATATTGCCAGGAAATAAACGAAAATCAGACTTCACACACAAAGATGTACTATAATGAGGAATGGGAGTTGAGAATCGTGGAAAATAGAAAAGGACAACTTGTGTGGAAAATTGCTATTTTCATTCCACATCTGCAAATGTTCCTCTTCAACGGAGATGCAAGATGAGCAAAATTCCTATAATAAGATTTCTCATGGATTTACCAGGGAGAAGGCAGAATTTACCTGCAATGCTTGGCATTTGCTGCAACATAAAATTCTGGAAACAATATTACAAAGTGTTGTTTATATCAACTGAGATCAAAAGAAAGGATAAAAGTAGTTGGCAGAAAAACTAAAACTTTATTTTCCTGTTATCAAAACTGTTGTAGAAAGCAGTTTATAATATTGCTGTACTGTTATTCCTCTGGAGAGCTGTGTCTGTCATGGCCAAAGAACATCCTGGATATTCTAGAATTTGTTTCTTTAAAACATCTGAAAAGAAAAGCATGAGAGATTTTACTACATTGCCATTTTATTCCTGACATGCAAAAAGACGGTTTTATAGTTATCATTGGTGCTATTTTTTCTATTAGGATTTTATATATTAACAGAAGAAAAGGGACATAGCTCCATAGGCTTCTGGGAATATTTTGATGTAAACTTCAGTGTTCTGACCTGCAATGAAAGGACTAACCTGCAGTAAGCTACATTACTGTGCACTTCTGATTTATGCTAACAACACTGTTTGAATCTGAAAATCCTGAGTAGACTTTTCAAATAGGCAGCAGAATACTGTAAATAATAACAGAAGCATACTCCACATTTTAGCATCCCCGAGAATATTATAGAATAGAAGTTTTACAGATTTTGGTAGTATTTTTACAAGGAAATTTCCATAAAACTAAATGCTTCATGTTAGTAAAATTGTCCAGTAAAGCTGATGACCCATTCAGTATTGTATCTTCACTGTTCATCCCCAGGGTAAAATAATAGTAAATTCAGTTTCCAACTAGAGTGAATAAAATAATTTTTATTGTTATTATTATAAGTTATCCTTGTAAGTATCTTTACAAAATGATGCTTCTTACAATCAAAAACATTGGGTTTGTAGTATAAGCAAGAAATGCTAATGCTAATGGTTTTGGTATTGTGCAGACTAGCAAAAAGTGAGTGCTTTTGCCAGTATCTTATTCTGTATTTTAATTATGGGTACCATGAAAGTTGTGTGTTGCTTTTTTTCTCTTGGACCCAAAATAATTTCCCATTTTACCCCATATCAGGCAACATATACCCAATTCCTGTGTAACACTAAATAGGCAATGAATACATGTTTATATTAGCAGATTATTTGCTTCTGTAGCCAATGCATGAAAACAAATTCTGCCTTGATAGGTTCATGCTACAAGTAAGCAATAGGAGGAGCTGTTGAGCAAGAAATGTTTTTTCCACATGTTCCAGTCATTACATAGTGTATAATTAAGTTTATTTGTGAAGCCGACAGTGATGGCTTTTCATTCCTTTCACAAATGAAGAAAAGTCAGAGTTCCCTCCCCAACAAAACCAAAATGAAATTCTTCATTAACAACTGATATCCCAAATATTTATGAAATTTTTATTACTGATTTCCAGTGTTTAAAAGAGTGTGTTTGGATCTCAAAGTTCTGTTTCTCCACTGGGGAGATTTGCTAGAGTAAGCAGTGCAGGATTCAGCCATGGTGTGCATAATGAAACCCGTAAGTGGGTTTTTTGGCTCACTCTGGATCAGACCACTGGGCTGTCTCAATGTTGCTTTGAATTTTGCGCTTAATGGTACATTTGTGTAGAACTTGTACTTAATACCTGGATTATTAGCATTTAGTTAGTGGGCAGTTCCATTTATAGGGCTGAGTATTTACATGGATTACTGTGAGATGGCCCTATCATGATGACAATTGCTACCCCATTGCATCTGTTCAGAGAACAAGACTTTGCCTGTACCCTATTGTTTCATCTGTCTCCCATTCAGAAAGGAAAGCTTTAGACGCTCTGCAGCTGCAGGGCATTTCAGATCATATTTTCACAGCCGAGATGCTTTTGGAACCAACTCAAACTCTCTTGCGCTATAAAATAAGTGTAATGCAATGGAAGATAGGCAACAATAATCATTTTGTGAATGGACTGCTCCAAGGCCGTATGGAGCATCTTCTGCTTCTGGGGGCATTTAGCCCAGAGAGGATCCTGTACTTTGGAGAAAGTTGTTGGACAGCGAATGGATACTCATCCTTGGCAACTGAAGTGACAATGAGGAGATGCACGCTGGGGGCTGGAAGAGTGATTTGTGCACTCTCTGGCTTGAAACCACTTTATTTCACTTTGCAGTTCCATAGTCTGAATTCAAATTGCCATCAGTGAAACACAACTTTCATACTAGCCACTGTTCCCTGGCAGTACATACACATTGATATTTCATTAAAATGATGATTAAACAAATAATGAATTAGTTGGGGGTAATGAGCAGTGTTCTCCACATTTTTATATTTATTTTATGTTTCATTAAACATAAAATTAAATAGAATTAAAAGAAGCCATAATACAGTTAAAACAAACATAGATAATACAGTTAAAACAAATACAATCATTAGAGAGACAATTTTTCTTAGCGGCCACCTACGACTTCCATCCAGTACAACGAACAACTCACAGGGGAGTTGCTGCGGCAGATACAGCAAAAAGCCAGGGAGAAGAAATTAGCTCTCTAAGGGCACACATACAAAGACAAATTGACTGTGCTGAGGGATCTGTGTTGGAATGCAAGTGTCCCAGGCACACTAAGACACAGTTTAGCTAGAACAAAACTGAGGCTTTGTTTAAACTGAGAAGTTTTGCTAGAAAAGCTCTATTCACAAAATGGGGACTTAGTCTGACCGAAAAGCTTCAGGCTAGATGTAGCTACAAAGTTTGTAGTAGCAAAAATATTATTGCATTGGCGCAAATTATTTCCGCTCTGTTTGTCACATTTAGTCTTATGTTTCCTGGAAGTACTTGCTAACTTAGCTATTCAGTCAGCATCGTAAGCTAGAACTGCTCTCCAGTCTGTGTCGTTACCGTATTACTGAACTCATGGGCCTGTATTTTGGCATTTCAGGTAAAGAGCCCGTGGCTCGACTCAAGCAGATAGTGACAGATGGGAAGATAAAGGTAAGAGTTTCTTCAGGCCTGAAATGTACAACTTTGGATAGTCCTTTGAAATACTAATGAAGCGTTACATACCTCTAAGATTTAAAGCAGTATCATCGTTATATACAACATCTGTCATTAACTTTCCTGCTTCTCGGAGTTGGATGTAAGAATCGGACAGAAAAAGGCTTAAATCATTAACTTTGGGTTAACCAGGTTTGGGTTGATGTAATTTCCTTAAGCTGATCTTTGAAAAAACTAGCAAACCAATAGTTTATGTACGGTTATGTGTGACTTCTATGTTAACAAAAGTCCCAGGGAAGTGGGAGCTGCTGGAAGACTTGGAAGGCATGTACCTGAACACTCAGCCTTGACGGAAAGGCAGTTTGTTATATTTTTCACTCGAAATTTCAGACTGGTCTTGTATTTTGCTAATTCATTTTCAACACCACTCTTAACGTGTTTCACTATTATGTCAGCTGTCATACTCTCTGAGGTTGGTTGACGAATTTTGTCAGTTTTCAGCCCCCCAGTCTGCCAGCTGGCTGAAAATCACTCCAGCTCGTTTGCAGCTCAGGCATTACGCTGAATTGTTTATATTCCAGCAAACTTCTGCTCACACAGTCACAGCTTGGAATCTTCATTGCTTATCAGTTAGCAGAAGAACGACGACTTACAGAAATGGGTCAGAGAAAGAGAATACACGTTTTGAGTGTTGGGTTTTTTGGTTTGTGGTTTTGTTTTTTTTTTTCCCCCATTCGAATGCTGTCTAGGCAAACTCTCAGTTTAGTAATTGAGAAATTTCTACTTTGACTCCCCTTCACCTGCGAGCCCGTGAATGTAAATGGAGAGTACTCGACAGTCTTGTAAGATTATCCTCTAGAAGGCTATGCAAGGTGGAAGACAGCAATAACCCTTGCACTGAATTCATTTTTAAGTTACTAAAGAAACCTTAAGCCTTCATGTAAACATATTCAGTGTACATGTAAGATCATATACCACGTGTGTGCATGCACACACACGGGTGGATACAACTGCTGGGCACAAATAGTGACTGATATGATTCAGCATCCCTCTGGACTGAGACAAGTTATTGAGACAGCGCTATTTTGCCCCTTGGTTTCCCAGGGTTTTTAGCAGAAGCAGAGGTGGCCGGTAGGGTCACCCCGGCTTTTGAAATGCGGTCGGCTACAGCCGAGCGTTTGCTGCCACCGGACTCCTGCTGGGAGGGCTATCGGGGCGAGGGCCGGCCGCTCTGGCTGCGCCGGCCCACACCGCTCTTCCCGCCGCGGCCCCCGCAGCGCGGCCCCGCACCTCCGCCGCCTCTCCCCGGGCCCAGCTGCGCCGCCCCCGCCGGACTACGAGTCCCAGAAGCCTTCGCGCCGCCCCCGCCAACCCGTGCCGGCGCCCCCTCCCCGCCAAGGCCGCCGGGGCTTGTAGTCGGGCG